>CALYDD020000240.1:0-100128 GCA_944472135.2 Trichobilharzia regenti | reverse complement strand
TTTGACGGGGGGACGAGTGTGGTGAGAGCAGGCTGCTAGCCGATTGGTTGGCACTAATCTACGTTAAGGTCTAGGTCACTAATATGGGCCGTGAGAAAATATGAACAAGCCTGAGTCAACAACCAATCACAGCAAAGTTAACGTGGCAGAATATGATTCGCAGAGAGAACTCTATTTGTCAAGGAATCCCGAAACAACCAATCAGAAGCCTGCGTTTGTCTACCTAAACAACCAATCAGATGACTGCGCTTGTCTATAATAATGTAGTTGAAAGATGTATAAATACGTGTTGATTTTCATAATAAACGATCTGTTGCCTGGCCCTTGTCTTCTGTTGTTACACTATGCTATTAAATTTCACACAATATTACGTAACGTTTTTGTTTTATTCGATTTGTCTACTAATCCAATAATTGCACATCCTTTTTCAAGTTCTATCCCTCCTATGAATTATTCTATATATGACATTAATCTGCTTTGCCACTTGACATTTAACTACGATTATAATCACAAACATTCTAGTTTTCATTGAACTTCATATGATTATTATTATTATTATTATTTTTTATGCATTCACACGTAAGATTCAATTCCCTCACCGGATATAACTTATTAAAAACCATATTTATACGACTGTACAGCTTGATGATAAATTCGTTGAAAAGAGTCTCTTCGCTGAATCACTTGTTTTGATTTTCTAAATGTTACAATGGGAGTTTTCCATGAGTTACAAAATGATGTGATGGCTGTGTAGGCTGTGCATGGCATGTAGTCGGAATGATTCTAGGAGAGCTGGCGAATTCGGAGTTTGGCGACTCATCAATTGTTAGGTCATGATGAGAATGAAGATTATGTTGATGATGGTGGTGGTGACAAGAACGAATGTGATGATGTTTACAATGCAAGCAAGCAAGCAAACAAGCACTGACCGCTCGCTGTACGTAGGTAACCTACTTCATCCTTATGATAATAATAATGATACTAATAGTCCTGAAAATTATTTTCCGTTTTGTCGTTATAATCATTTTTATAATCGAACTGTTATTTTTCAATTGAATTTTAGATTTTCCCGTCTCACAGGACGTGGCCAGCTCTCGTGGCTTGAGTGGTCTAGTGGATAACGCTTTGTCGTATGAAACCATGGCCACTGGGTTCGAGCCGCGGTGGGAACATCATCACTCACTGACTGTGGAATGCAGGTACATCCAGCTGGCGGATGACTCCCAAATAGGACGAAATTCGCGTTATCCTGGATTCCACTGGGAGTCACCATTCACCAATAAAATTCTATGTGCTCTCATTTCTTTCTTCTTCATCACTATTATTGACAGTGGCCTTCCTTATTTTATTTTATTTGTATCGTCCTTCATTATTATTGTTGCTAAAATTATCCTGGTTGTCAATAATAATACTGCACTACTTCACTTCTTTGAATTGCATCCATTAGGAAATTCACTCATACTGACACACACTGTGGCGGTGGTGGTGTGATACAGACGACAATGTGTCCCAACAGAATCTTATTATTCTCATATCTTCTCACAGTTCAGATCGGAACAACAAAAACACAATACCAAATATCTATCCATTTGACCATTCTATGTGATGATGTTAGAGTAGAGTAGAGTAGAGTAGAGTAGAGTGAGAATGTTATTCTCACAGTTCAACACACTGCATTGGAAACAGAATACTATGTATTTGTATATGTATATTTGAGCATTCTATTTCATGTTCTTTGATGTGAAGCGAAATCCCACGCTCCTCAGTTAACCAATTGATTGGTTTTCGAATACAAAATGTGGATCTATGATCGACAGCCTTTTGACTAATGAACAGTATACATTGACTCCCGTGTCTTGCTTTGTGTTCTTGAATAGTACAATCAAAAGCATTATCCTAATTATTATTTTGGTAATTTGTTTAGTTATATTGACAATATTATTATGACCGCTATTGTTATTCTTATGATTTTATTATTCTTAGTTGAACTTTGCTCATCACGGGTATTGTGACTGGTGTCGTTAGTAATTTCATAGGAATTCTCGTCAATTCTCGACAGCCTGCTACTGGTTATTCTACTCAGTCTGTCAATATGGTGACAGTGTCAGTGGAGTTAGTTGGCAGTAGAATTCTGGTGCTGGTTCTGGTCCTAGTGCTGCTGAAACCGCTGATGATGATGATGATGATGATGATGTGGTGATGATGATTCAAGGAGATCTCAATCGCGAGGATAAACAAACAACAGAATGTGTGGTCGAGCTAGCTAGGTCCGGTCGACATGACAGAAATTCGACGAGATGTTGTTGGTGAGGTGATTCATCAAGTGAGATTAATTGGTGATTGTCTGGATTTCACGCGACTGTCCTTGTTGCATAGCTGTCTGTCTGAAAGTGTGTTGTGGACATGAGTCTTTCAATGTGTGTGTGTGTGTGTTTGTTTCTTTGCATTGTATGTGAGAGTGAAGGAAGGCGACAAACTATTGGGCAGTGTGAGCGTGAGTGTTCTTCTGCTTGTATGTTTGTTCGTGTGAGTGAGTGTGTGTGCTGTCTGGCTGTATGTCAGCCTTTCTATCTGCAGTCTATCCGTTTATCTGTGTATGCTGGTCACACATTCTCCTTCAACGACTGATTTCATTATAATTTGACTATATAGAATTTGTGATCATGAGTGGGAAAGCTTGTTGTTGTGTTCGAGTTGACGGCTGGTTCACTGAGAGACCGAATGAGTAACTGACTCACTGCATGACTAACTAATTATGCCACTCAGTTAAATTACCATTAACCAAGAGAGTGGGTGCTTCAATATCTGAATAACTCGACAGCTACCTAGCTGGCTGGCTGGCTGGCTGGCTGGCTGGTTGGCTAGCTCAGCGAATTATGGCGCAATCGACTCTACACTTAACTACTGACTACTGATTCACTCGCTTATTCTTCATTAACAAAAGGACTAACAAGCTGACAGATTGAAAGACAGAGAAATTTCAACAAGATGGCTGCATGCAAGTTTCCGTCAGTGGGAGAATTGACCTGTCGGCGTCGACTCGACCATCAGCAGCGCCGAGAACACCGTCACACTCACCGACTGATTATTCATCGATTAGGAAGCAGAAGAAGACGTCTGAAATGTGGGATGTATTTATTTATTTATTTATCAATAATTTAGTATGGAGAGTGGAGATTTGAAAGTACACTACATTGGTCCTCCGCCGACTTGAAATGCTGATGATGATGATGATGATTATGACAAGAATTTGTTCAGATAGGACAGAAGACTTGTTTGCATGAATGAAGTGTTTGGTGTTGGTGGTTTACTGTCTCCGACAGCCTCTGCAGCAGCCTCCTGGACACTTCCCACCTCGACATCCACGGCATCCACAACACTTAGGGCAATTAGGGCATCCACCGGGACAGCCAGGACAACCACTGTTTGCTGCAGCGGCAGCGGCGGCTGGTTCTGGAACTGGACCTGCGATAGCTGCAAAAAATAAAGCAACAAGATACCACATTCACTCACTCACTCACTCATTTATTTATTTATTTATGTATTTGTTTATTTATTTATATTTATTCATTCTTTATGACTACCTTCCAACCGTCCTCCCTTCCTTCCTTCCTTCAATTCTGCATTCGTCAACCATTCCACTAGCCGGCCGATTAACAATGTCACTCGCCTCGAATGCATGTCACTGTGTGATCAGGTGACTGCTTCACTGACTCACTGACTCTCTGACTGACTGACTGACTGACTGTCTGTCTGTCTGTCTGACTGGATGCGTGATTGAGTGATTGAGTGAGTGAGTGAGTGAATGACTGAGGTAATGAGTAATGAAGTGGGTTGTCACCCGCTTCCCAGAAATCAGTGTCACTCACTTCGAGCCTACCTCCTTATTCGGGAGCCTGTGTGATTGTGTGATGAATGAACTGAAAATCCCAGTCGGCTACCTTGAATACATTCACCTTCAATTTCTGTCTCCCAATCATTTATCCAGTCGCTGTCGTTATACAAAAATTTGTTAGCAATATTAATAACAACTGCAATAGTGAGTGAGTGAAATTAGCACTAGTCGTATGAGTAGCATTCATACTGGAATTCGTCTATGTTGTTGTTGTTGTTGTCGCGCTAGCATTGTCAGATTAGTACTGATATCAATGTTAGCAGTTGTGGTGATAGCAGTATTAGTGGTGGTGGTGGTGGTGGTGGTTGTAGCATGATTAGTCTTAGTAATGATGGTGGTGGTGTTAGTAGCAATAGTCGACAAATCTCTGCATTAGAATAGTGTTCGCATGTATGCATGCATGGATGGAGGGAGGCGAGCAGGTCATTTGTCCGATCGACTATCTGATATGTGGAGACGAAAAAGAGATGAGGATGACTTACCTCCCATTTCACATTCAAATGATACAACCAGTACAACTAAGACGAGCTGAAATGAAAGAAATCACCATCATGGAGGCATGCAATATTAGACAAGAGTATTCGAACATACAGTGAACATCTGCATTGTTGTTGTGGTTTACTGTCAACTTGAAACTAACACTTGAAACCTACTCCCACCTTCCTATTTATACTCAACGTTCACCTGTGAAGCAAGCGAACACGTGGTCACACTCAAACACAGGTGAGTGACCTACCCTACCTACCAACCTACCGATATAATCAATGAACACGAGGAATGTGAGTTTCATTCACTTATTCGCTCTCCCCCTTCATTCGACTCATGATGGCTTCATTGATTGATGGATTGATTGTTCGATTTATTGACCGACTAACTGCTGGCTTGATTGCTTGATTCTCGGTTGGTTAGTTGGCTAGTTGTTTGTTTAGTTTGTTGGCTGTATTTTATGCGTGGATTGACTCTTCCTTATACAATTTCACTCTGTGATGAGTAAATAATTTTTGTATTTTGGACTCAGTCTGTCAGTCTGTGAATCAGTTTGACTGAATGTTGGCTTCTGAGCCCACTGCCTCTTCCTTCCTTCCTTCCTTCCTTCATTCGTCCGATGATTCGTTCGTTGATGACTTCGTGAGATCAAATGTGAGTCGGTGGTTTGGTTAGTTAGTTAGTCAGTTAGTTGGTTGGCTGGTTGGTTTGTTACTCCATAATGAATAGGTTTATTTTGACAATAATCACACAGTGATGCAGTATTACCAACTGGATTTGTGTTGTTAATACTACGACATCATCGTGTGATTAATAAAATAAAATTAAATAATCTTATATGGAATTGCATTGTACCAGAGTGGCCAAGTTCTACGCTTAAATTATTTAATCAATTAGTTACTTAGTTGGATAGTTTGTTAGTTAGCTAGTTGACTAGTCAGTTAGTAAGTGAGTTGATTAGTTGTTCACTTGGTCAAGTATTTATTGAGTTATTTAGACAGACATATATTCATTCAGACAGTTAGTCAGCCATTTATTTACAAAGAAATTCAGTTATTTAGTCACTTATTTATTCAATGTTTTCATCAAGTGCACAGTTAGTTAGTTTGTCAGTTAGTAAGTGAGTTGATTAGTTAGTTATTTGTTTGATGCATCGTCACCTATTTCTGGTCGTCTTGACTACTTGGAATCGACCGATATGAATGTTGTTTGGAATTAATATTTGCTAATGAATCGGGCGTTGGGTGACGTGATATGATGAGATGTGACGAAGTCTGATGTGATGTGATGTGTTGTGAAATGATGTGATATATGTAGCACTGATATTGTGGAAGATGAGTTATACACTTTGAGGAAAATCCTAATGGAAAATGGATTTCCACCACGTTTTATAGATAAGAATATACATTCAAAGCCTACAAAACGTGACCTATCAACGGCTCCCCAGAGAATACTTTACATGAGCTTAGAATTCAAAGGCGACTTAGCTTCCGATATCATGAAACGAAGGATATCACAGTCCCTGAAAAGAACATTCCCTGCTGCCTCTCTGAGAATAGCTTTTACTAGCCGACCATTATTGTTCAATAACCTGAAGGACAAGATCCCAATGTTGACCAACTCTATGTGCGTTTATCAATTCACCTGCTCTTGTGGAGCTAGGTATATCGGTCGTTCGACTCGAGTTTTGTCCAAGAGGTGTGCAAGAACATTATCCTGCATGGCTACGAAAAGGTGGAAGTGGAGCAATAAGAAGCGCGATCATAGAACATCTGGTCGATAATGATCACCCTATCTCTATAGCCTCCGCCTTTAAAGTCATCTACAAGGCAAAGAGCAATCTACCCAAATCCCTACGTACCCGACTCATCTGTATTGCTGAAGCTTTGGCTATCGAAACAGAAAAGCCAGATCTCTGTGTACAAAAATGTTCGTTCAACCCCTCCAACGTTCATGGTCTTAATCCCTCTATGCTAAAATATGATAATCCCCAATCATATTTTAGCTCTACCAATTTTTCATTTTGTCTATTCAATTTGTATACTCTTCCTTATTCAGTCAATTGTTATTATTACTAATCTCACTTTGAACTGTCCCCGGTATTATTTCACTTGTTCCACTTGTCATTCTAAATCAATTGTTTTTTACAACGATAACTTCTATGCTATTAAATTTCACACAATATTACGTAACGTTTTTGTTTTATTCGATTTGTCTACTAATCCAATAATTGCACATCCTTTTTCAAGTTCTATCCCTCCTATGAATTATTCTAGATATGACATTAGTCTGCTTTGCCACTTGACATTTAACTACGATTATAATCACAAACATTCTAGTTTTCATTGAACTTCATATGATTATTATTATTATTATTATTTTTTATGCATTCACACGTAAGATTCAATTCCCTCACCGGATATAACTTATTAAAAACCATATTTATACGACTGTACAGCTTGATGATAAATTCGTTGAAAAGAGTCTCTTCGCTGAATCACTTGTTTTGATTTTCTAAATGTTACAATGGGAGTTTTCCATGAGTTACAAAATGATGTGATGGCTGTGTAGGCTGTGCATGGCATGTAGTCGGAATGATTCTAGGAGAGCTGGCGAATTCGGAGTTTGGCGACTCATCAATTGTTAGGTCATGATGAGAATGAAGATGATGTTGATGATGGTGGTGGTGACAAGAACGAATGTGATGATGTTTACAATGCAAGCAAGCAAGCAAACAAGCACTGACCGCTCGCTGTACGTAGGTAACCTACTTCATCCTTATGATAATAATAATGATACTAATAGTCCTGAAAATTATTTTCCGTTTTGTCGTTATAATCATTTTTATAATCGAACTGTTATTTTTCAATTGAATTTTAGATTTTCCCGTCTCACAGGACGTGGCCAGCTCTCGTGGCTTGAGTGGTCTAGTGGATAACGCTTTGTCGTATGAAACCATGGCCACTGGGTTCGAGCCGCGGTGGGAACATCATCACTCACTGACTGTGGAATGCAGGTACATCCAGCTGGCGGATGACTCCCAAATAGGACGAAATTCGCGTTATCCTGGATTCCACTGGGAGTCACCATTCACCAATAAAATTCTATGTGCTCTCATTTCTTTCTTCTTCATCACTATTATTGACAGTGGCCTTCCTTATTTTATTTCATTTGTATCGTCCTTCATTATTATTGTTGCTAAAATTATCCTGGTTGTCAATAATAATACTGCACTACTTCACTTCTTTGAATTGCATCCATTAGGAAATTCACTCATACTGACACACACTGTGGCGGTGGTGGTGTGATACAGACGACAATGTGTCCCAACAGAATCTTATTATTCTCATATCTTCTCACAGTTCAGATCGGAACAACAAAAACACAATACCAAATATCTATCCATTTGACCATTCTATGTGATGATGTTAGAGTAGAGTAGAGTAGAGTAGAGTGAGAATGTTATTCTCACAGTTCAACACACTGCATTGGAAACAGAATACTATGTATTTGTATATGTATATTTGAGCATTCTATTTCATGTTCTTTGATGTGAAGCGAAATCCCACGCTCCTCAGTTAACCAATTGATTGGTTTCCGAATACAAAATGTGGATCTATGATCGACAGCCTTTTGACTAATGAACAGTATACATTGACTCCCGTGTCTTGCTTTGTGTTGTTGAATAGTACAATCAAAAGCATTATCCTAATTATTATTTTGGTAATTTGTTTAGTTATATTGACAATATTATTATGACCGCTATTGTTATTCTTATGATTTTATTATTCTTAGTTGAACTTTGCTCATCACGGGTATTGTGACTGGTGTCGTTAGTAATTTCATAGGAATTCTCGTCAATTCTCGACAGCCTGCTACTGGTTATTCTACTCAGTCTGTCAATATGGTGACAGTGTCAGTGGAGTTAGTTGGCAGTAGAATTCTGGTGCTGGTTCTGGTCCTAGTGCTGCTGAAACCGCTGATGATGATGATGATGATGATGGTGATGATGATTCAAGGAGATCTCAATCGCGAGGATAAACAAACAACAGAATGTGTGGTCGAGCTAGCTAGGTCCGGTCGACATGACAGAAATTCGACGAGATGTTGTTGGTGAGGTGATTCATCAAGTGAGATTAATTGGTGATTGTCTGGATTTCACGCGACTGTCCTTGTTGCATAGCTGTCTGTCTGAAAGTGTGTTGTGGACATGAGTCTTTCAATGTGTGTGTGTGTGTGTTTGTTTCTTTGCATTGTATGTGAGAGTGAAGGAAGGCGACAAACTATTGGGCAGTGTGAGCGTGAGTGTTCTTCTGCTTGTATGTTTGTTCGTGTGAGTGAGTGTGTGTGCTGTCTGGCTGTATGTCAGCCTTTCTATCTGCAGTCTATCCGTTTATCTGTGTATGCTGGTCACACATTCTCCTTCAACGACTGATTTCATTATAATTTGACTATATAGAATTTGTGATCATGAGTGGGAAAGCTTGTTGTTGTGTTCGAGTTGACGGCTGGTTCACTGAGAGACCGAATGAGTAACTGACTCACTGCATGACTAACTAATTATGCCACTCAGTTAAATTACCATTAACCAAGAGAGTGGGTGCTTCAATATCTGAATAACTCGACAGCTACCTAGCTGGCTGGCTGGCTGGCTGGTTGGCTAGCTCAGCGAATTATGGCGCAATCGACTCTACACTTAACTACTGACTACTGATTCACTCGCTTATTCTTCATTAACAAAAGGACTAACAAGCTGACAGATTGAAAGACAGAGAAATTTCAACAAGATGGCTGCATGCAAGTTTCCGTCAGTGGGAGAATTGACCTGTCGGCGTCGACTCGACCATCAGCAGCGCCGAGAACACCGTCACACTCACCGACTGATTATTCATCGATTAGGAAGCAGAAGAAGACGTCTGAAATGTGGGATGTATTTATTTATTTATTTATCAATAATTTAGTATGGAGAGTGGAGATTTGAAAGTACACTACATTGGTCCTCCGCCGACTTGAAATGCTGATGATGATGATGATGATTATGACAAGAATTTGTTCAGATAGGACAGAAGACTTGTTTGCATGAATGAAGTGTTTGGTGTTGGTGGTTTACTGTCTCCGACAGCCTCTGCAGCAGCCTCCTGGACACTTCCCACCTCGACATCCACGGCATCCACAACACTTAGGGCAATTAGGGCATCCACCGGGACAGCCAGGACAACCACTGTTTGCTGCAGCGGCAGCGGCGGCTGGTTCTGGAACTGGACCTGCGATAGCTGCAAAAAATAAAGCAACAAGATACCACATTCACTCACTCACTCACTCATTTATTTATTTATTTATGTATTTGTTTATTTATTTATATTTATTCATTCTTTATGACTACCTTCCAACCGTCCTCCCTTCCTTCCTTCCTTCAATTCTGCATTCGTCAACCATTCCACTAGCCGGCCGATTAACAATGTCACTCGCCTCGAATGCATGTCACTGTGTGATCAGGTGACTGCTTCACTGACTCACTGACTCTCTGACTGACTGACTGACTGTCTGTCTGTCTGTCTGACTGGATGCGTGGTTGAGTGATTGAGTGAGTGAGTGAGTGAATGACTGAGGTAATGAGTAATGAAGTGGGTTGTCACCCGCTTCCCAGAAATCAGTGTCACTCACTTCGAGCCTACCTCCTTATTCGGGAGCCTGTGTGATTGTGTGATGAATGAACTGAAAATCCCAGTCGGCTACCTTGAATACATTCACCTTCAATTTCTGTCTCCCAATCATTTATCTAGTCGCTGTCGTTATACAAAAATTTGTTAGCAATATTAATAACAACTGCAATAGTGAGTGAGTGAAATTAGCACTAGTCGTATGAGTAGCATTCATACTGGAATTCGTCTATGTTGTTGTTGTTGTTGTCGCGCTAGCATTGTCAGATTAGTACTGATATCAATGTTAGCAGTTGTGGTGATAGCAGTATTAGTGGTGGTGGTGGTGGTGGTGGTTGTAGCATGATTAGTCTTAGTAATGATGGTGGTGGTGTTAGTAGCAATAGTCGACAAATCTCTGCATTAGAATAGTGTTCGCATGTATGCATGCATGGATGGAGGGAGGCGAGCAGGTCATTTGTCCGATCGACTATCTGATATGTGGAGACGAAAAAGAGATGAGGATGACTTACCTCCCATTTCACATTCAAATGATACAACCAGTACAACTAAGACGAGCTGAAATGAAAGAAATCACCATCATGGAGGCATGCAATATTAGACAAGAGTATTCGAACATACAGTGAACATCTGCATTGTTGTTGTGGTTTACTGTCAACTTGAAACTAACACTTGAAACCTACTCCCACCTTCCTATTTATACTCAACGTTCACCTGTGAAGCAAGCGAACACGTGGTCACACTCAAACACAGGTGAGTGACCTACCCTACCTACCAACCTACCGATATAATCAATGAACACGAGGAATGTGAGTTTCATTCACTTATTCGCTCTCCCCCTTCATTCGACTCATGATGGCTTCATTGATTGATGGATTGATTGTTCGATTTATTGACCGACTAACTGCTGGCTTGATTGCTTGATTCTCGGTTGGTTAGTTGGCTAGTTGTTTGTTTAGTTTGTTGGCTGTATTTTATGCGTGGATTGACTCTTCCTTATACAATTTCACTCTGTGATGAGTAAATAATTTTTGTATTTTGGACTCAGTCTGTCAGTCTGTGAATCAGTTTGACTGAATGTTGGCTTCTGAGCCCACTGCCTCTTCCTTCCTTCCTTCCTTCCTTCATTCGTCCGATGATTCGTTCGTTGATGACTTCGTGAGATCAAATGTGAGTCGGTGGTTTGGTTAGTTAGTTAGTCAGTTAGTTGGTTGGCTGGTTGGTTTGTTACTCCATAATGAATAGGTTTATTTTGACAATAATCACACAGTGATGCAGTATTACCAACTGGATTTGTGTTGTTAATACTACGACATCATCGTGTGATTAATAAAATAAAATTAAATAATCTTATATGGAATTGCATTGTACCAGAGTGGCCAAGTTCTACGCTTAAATTATTTAATCAATTAGTTACTTAGTTGGATAGTTTGTTAGTTAGCTAGTTGACTAGTCAGTTAGTAAGTGAGTTGATTAGTTGTTCACTTGGTCAAGTATTTATTGAGTTATTTAGACAGACATATATTCATTCAGACAGTTAGTCAGCCATTTATTTACAAAGAAATTCAGTTATTTAGTCACTTATTTATTCAATGTTTTCATCAAGTGCACAGTTAGTTAGTTTGTCAGTTAGTAAGTGAGTTGATTAGTTAGTTATTTGTTTGATGCATCGTCACCTATTTCTGGTCGTCTTGACTACTTGGAATCGACCGATATGAATGTTGTTTGGAATTAATATTTGCTAATGAATCGGGCGTTGGGTGACGTGATATGATGAGATGTGACGAAGTCTGATGTGATGTGATGTGTTGTGAAATGATGTGATATATGTAGCACTGATATTGTGGAAGATGAGTTATACACTTTGAGGAAAATCCTAATGGAAAATGGATTTCCACCACGTTTTATAGATAAGAATATACATTCAAAGCCTACAAAACGTGACCTATCAACGGCTCCCCAGAGAATACTTTACATGAGCTTAGAATTCAAAGGCGACTTAGCTTCCGATATCATGAAACGAAGGATATCACAGTCCCTGAAAAGAACATTCCCTGCTGCCTCTCTGAGAATAGCTTTTACTAGCCGACCATTATTGTTCAATAACCTGAAGGACAAGATCCCAATGTTGACCAACTCTATGTGCGTTTATCAATTCACCTGCTCTTGTGGAGCTAGGTATATCGGTCGTTCGACTCGAGTTTTGTCCAAGAGGTGTGCAAGAACATTATCCTGCATGGCTACGAAAAGGTGGAAGTGGAGCAATAAGAAGCGCGATCATAGAACATCTGGTCGATAATGATCACCCTATCTCTATAGCCTCCGCCTTTAAAGTCATCTACAAGGCAAAGAGCAATCTACCCAAATCCCTACGTACCCGACTCATCTGTATTGCTGAAGCTTTGGCTATCGAAACAGAAAAGCCAGATCTCTGTGTACAAAAATGTTCGTTCAACCCCTCCAACGTTCATGGTCTTAATCCCTCTATGCTAAAATATGATAATCCCCAATCATATTTTAGCTCTACCAATTTTTCATTTTGTCTATTCAATTTGTATACTCTTCCTTATTCAGTCAATTGTTATTATTACTAATCTCACTTTGAACTGTCCCCGGTATTATTTCACTTGTTCCACTTGTCATTCTAAATCAATTGTTTTTTACAACGATAACTTCTATGCTATTAAATTTCACACAATATTACGTAACGTTTTTGTTTTATTCGATTTGTCTACTAATCCAATAATTGCACATCCTTTTTCAAGTTCTATCCCTCCTATGAATTATTCTAGATATGACATTAGTCTGCTTTGCCACTTGACATTTAACTACGATTATAATCACAAACATTCTAGTTTTCATTGAACTTCATATGATTATTATTATTATTATTATTTTTTATGCATTCACACGTAAGATTCAATTCCCTCACCGGATATAACTTATTAAAAACCATATTTATACGACTGTACAGCTTGATGATAAATTCGTTGAAAAGAGTCTCTTCGCTGAATCACTTGTTTTGATTTTCTAAATGTTACAATGGGAGTTTTCCATGAGTTACAAAATGATGTGATGGCTGTGTAGGCTGTGCATGGCATGTAGTCGGAATGATTCTAGGAGAGCTGGCGAATTCGGAGTTTGGCGACTCATCAATTGTTAGGTCATGATGAGAATGAAGATGATGTTGATGATGGTGGTGGTGACAAGAACGAATGTGATGATGTTTACAATGCAAGCAAGCAAGCAAACAAGCACTGACCGCTCGCTGTACGTAGGTAACCTACTTCATCCTTATGATAATAATAATGATACTAATAGTCCTGAAAATTATTTTCCGTTTTGTCGTTATAATCATTTTTATAATCGAACTGTTATTTTTCAATTGAATTTTAGATTTTCCCGTCTCACAGGACGTGGCCAGCTCTCGTGGCTTGAGTGGTCTAGTGGATAACGCTTTGTCGTATGAAACCATGGCCACTGGGTTCGAGCCGCGGTGGGAACATCATCACTCACTGACTGTGGAATGCAGGTACATCCAGCTGGCGGATGACTCCCAAATAGGACGAAATTCGCGTTATCCTGGATTCCACTGGGAGTCACCATTCACCAATAAAATTCTATGTACTCTCATTTCTTTCTTCTTCATCACTATTATTGACAGTGGCCTTCCTTATTTTATTTCATTTGTATCGTCCTTCATTATTATTGTTGCTAAAATTATCCTGGTTGTCAATAATAATACTGCACTACTTCACTTCTTTGAATTGCATCCATTAGGAAATTCACTCATACTGACACACACTG
Organism: Trichobilharzia regenti; assembly: GCA_944472135.2. NCBI lineage: Eukaryota > Metazoa > Platyhelminthes > Trematoda > Strigeidida > Schistosomatidae > Trichobilharzia > Trichobilharzia regenti. The sequence goes on along the minus strand of CALYDD020000240.1, from coordinate 86,280 downwards.
TGGCGGTGGTGGTGTGATACAGACGACAATGTGTCCCAACAGAATCTTATTATTCTCATATCTTCTCACAGTTCAGATCGGAACAACAAAAACACAATACCAAATATCTATCCATTTGACCATTCTATGTGATGATGTTAGAGTAGAGTAGAGTAGAGTAGAGTGAGAATGTTATTCTCACAGTTCAACACACTGCATTGGAAACAGAATACTATGTATTTGTATATGTATATTTGAGCATTCGATTTCATGTTCTTTGATGTGAAGCGAAATCCCACGCTCCTCAGTTAACCAATTGATTGGTTTCCGAATACAAAATGTGGATCTATGATCGACAGCCTTTTGACTAATGAACAGTATACATTGACTCCCGTGTTTTGCTCTTTGCTCCTGGCATTCTGTATTAGCGTCTTGCGTCTTCTGATTGTTATGATTTATAATTATTTTTTATGTTACCTTTTAATCTGCACAGGTTTTTTTTCTTGATTTGTGTGAATACGTCTTTGATCCGAATATGTTTTCGAATATCGCAAATTTTTGTGTTTTTTTAGTGTTTATTAGTGATGTTTTATGTTTCCTGAGTCTCTGATTTAGTAAACCACGGTAATGGGAACGCTTTATAATATAGCATACCAGTAGTTACTCATGACAGACTTCAATATCTGAGGAATGGTGCGATCCATTTTGCATAAATTACTGCTGAATGTTTATTAGTGACATACAAATTAGTATTCAAGTAATGGTTTGTAGGGATTTGATTGGTTTCAGGACTTCATCATGAGGTGACATTAATTAGAGAACCATTGGAAAACCTGGGAGTACTTGACAGCTGTTTCGTCCTAGTTTGGGACTCTTCATCAGTACGCACCCAACGGGATTTGAACCCAGGACCTTCTGGTTACAAGGCTAGCGAGCTCGTATACCATTAAGCCAGTGGGACCCAATCCAATGGTCCTTGAATTCTAACTTCTGCCAATTCACGACATAGCGTACCCGCTAGCCAATGTCTTCGGCGAATATTTGTCCTGACACCCGACCGGTAGGTAGTTACCTGGTTTCCAGTGGGAAGTCGTGACCAGTAGGGTGCAGCCGGTCGGGTGTGAGGACAAATACTCGCCGAAGACATCAGCTAGCGGTTACGCTATGTCGTGAATTGGCAGAAGTTAGAATTCAAGGACCATTGGATCGGGTCCCACTGGCTTAATGGTATACGAGCTCGCTAGCCTTGTAACCGGAAGGTCCTGGGTTCAAATCCCGTTGAGTGCGTACAGATGAAGAGTCCCAAACTAGGACGAAACAGCTGTCAAGTACTCCCAGGTTTTCCAATGGTTATCTAACTATCGTCAGCTCATGATGAAATCCTGAAACATACATATTACTTTCTTTTCTATCAGTAGTATTATTTACACATTGAAACTGATTAGGATGAAAACTGAACAAACTCAATCGGTTACACATAGAAATGGTTTTCTGATAAAAGCTACATGAACCTTAACACGTTTTGCACATTAAATTACTTAGGGAGATCAGTTTCACGCTCCGGGACACTTCACCAGCAGCAATAGTCTATCTTATCCGGTTAACAATACATTGACACTCTGGACTATTGTCTGTACAGATATAAGATGGAATATTAATAAGAGTCCTGCACAGAAGAAGTTATTATATGAAGCATGCTTACACTGAGCACTAAGATTCTAAAAGTGGCAAAGATTTGGTTAATATTCACGATTGTCGACCTTACTATCTTAAGGTATGTAGATTACACATTCACTATACTTAGGACACAAAATATTGATAGATTTTTCGGGAACATTAACTCAAAGTAGAGGTAATTCAGTTCACTTATGAATTGGAAAGTCAAGAAGGGGAACTGACAATGTTAAATTTTAGTGTAAAAATGAAAGAAGATGGGAAGTTAAACACCAGTGTTAGATATGATATGGAAGATTTGTGGCTCAGGTGGATGATATTGATGTGGTTGTGTTCTCTCTCCAGCTCACAGAACGAAACTACAACATAAACAATAGTGTGTACAGGAAACCCATACATTTAAAAATATATCTGAACTTCCGATCATCTCATCTTATATCAGTAAAAATAGGATTAGTGAAATGTTTAAGTGACAGAACGCAGAAAGTAAGTAGTAGCAAGGATAATCTAAGACAGTAAGTGATATATATGAGAGAAGCCTTGAAACTAAATAATTACCCAGATAAATTAGTCGGGAAATATGTAGAGCAGTGTAAAAGTAAAATAAATAGTGATAGTAGCGATAGTGATAGTAATAATAACGATAATAATAATAACAATAATGATAGTGATAATAACGATAATAATAACAGTAATAATAATAATAATGATAATGTTAGTATTAATAATAATATCAATGGAGACACCAACAGTAAGGAAACTTAATCATCAGTAGTAACTCCATACAAGAAGGGATGCTTGGAAACTTTACGCAGAGTTCTTAATAAGACAGGAATAAAAGTGGCATTCAAACCCAAAAACTCAATTAGAAACAAGCTTCGTCTGTTAAAGGATCCTGCTGTGGAGCCTTTAAAACAAAACAATTTAGTTTATCTAATACCCTGCAATGATTGTCAGGTCAAATACATAGGTCAAACTAGTGTAACAAGGGCAGTCAGACTAGCCGAACATAAAAACCTAGCAAAGTTTAGATTGGTCGACCCAAATAAGATAAGAAATCTAGAGAATAGTTCAGGAGTTACACATAATCACACAGTTGTATGCGAAAGGATGACAGTTTCAAAATCTTATGTCACAGGGTATAGGGAGAGATTGATAACAGAAGATTTGTTTATCGAATCAACTGAAGAGAATAAGTGTAATAGGAGTGATTCAACACTTGTCCCAGTTATCTGGAAAATCCTACTACCTTGATGGCAAATAGAAGAGGATATAGAGATCTTTAAAACACAAGTTTCGAAGTGGTGTGATCAGAATTTATATGATTATGAACAATAAAATGTTGTTCGAAACGTTATCCAGTAAATAATACTGTTTCAGTGTGTTATACATGTAACAAACAAGCTAATATGAAACAACCTTCAGTCTCCATTAAACTATTTAGACAAAATAACCTACTTAGTTAAATAATATCTAATAATAATTCTGTACTGATGCCGATCAAAGCAGTTGCCAATAGCTATAACTGTTGCAAATCCAGTCATCTGATGCTGCCTATCGAATGGTTACCGGACTAAGTTGTCTGAATTTCTAGTGAGACGTCGTGAATGGTGAGGTCCTTCCGATTGACAGTGAGAACAAATACATGCCCATGGCGCTGTTTATTGCTCCTGGTGAATTTATGGATCAATAGGAGTTAGAATTCTTGCGCTGGACATTGAGTCGGGTCACAGTGGCTGAAAAATTTCCGAGTATGACACGTAACTGGAAGTTCCTTGGTTTGATCTCTAATAAGTGTGTACCGATGACGAGTCCTAAACTTGCATGAACCAGCTGTCTACTCCAGACTGACTGCCAGTCGTTCTCTTACCCATGTCGATCTGTGGTGGAACGCTTAGTAGATGCGATCCCTGAAAGCTAAAACTCGAAAAACAATCGTTTATTTCAAATAAGTAGCGGATCACCGAATATATTCTCAAAAGTTTAATAGCACTTGACATAAGCAACTCGGATATACTGAGATCTTGTACAAGACATTTTGAAATCGTATTCCTCGTACATATAATAAGTTCAATCTATATTGACAGGCTTTCTTTACTATGAAGTCCAACAAAAATTATAGTACTAATTGAACTTTCACTGAAATGTTACATTACAATTTTCTGTATTACAAGTGAATTCCGTTCTGTGATTTTTATGGAAAGTTAATTCAAAAATGAAGACATAAATATAATAATGAGCAGAAAACTTACACAATAACAAACGTCACATAGAAATGATGCCTAAAGACTGGAAATTATTTGTCAGTAAATCAGCATAGTATTAAGTATTCACAATGGTAATTCGATCCTACAATTTGGTGAACAAGACGAGTACAGCTGTAGTCATCAGTATCATAAAAACCGCATCCATTAAAACATAGAGATACGAAATAATCTCCTTAACAAATCATACAAGATATGCTTACCCAGATATAATATCTCAAAGGGATATCTCGTTGTAGTAGCTTATTCTTAGACGCTGGGAACAGAGTGAAATATTCTTCAAAAATTGACATCAATTTATGCACTGAGATTAGACCGGAAATCTTATATGAGCATAGTTGGAGATTTTCATAAAGACAAATTCTATAATATTTAAAATAATATTAGTATTTAATAATATTACTAGACAGTATTTATCTATTTATTTATTTATATTTTTGATTTCAGCTTGTTTCCACACTGTATTTTTGGTACAAGTATGGAATTTTTAGCATGGATATCGGTAGCCCAAATTTTGCAGGCCGACCATAGATATCAGGTGTGCGTCGGCAGGGTATCAAACCTCGGAACATGTGCATGGTCGGCGAGAGTCCTAACCACTGTGCCACCAACGCACACTAGACATATATTTATGGGTTCCAAGAGGAACATATCTATTTTTTATATGGAAGGATATACCTCAATCAAGTGAATGACGTGAATAAAAACTTATATCCGTTTTGAATACAGCAGTAATTATTGGGCTATCAAACTCCTGTCTATGGCTTGCATGGAAACTGAATAGGAACCATTCAGTTGAACGTGAATAAGAGTTTGGCATGGAAGGCGACTTTGTAATGTGGAGGTGATAAGAGCTGATGGGTGACATTAGAACCAGCTAAAGAGAACTACATAAAACGGGATGAAATGGACATATGCTGATATCAGTATAAAACGTGGGCATGTCGGCAGAGTATCACTTCAGTATGGATATGATTTATCAAAATAAAATTTTACCCATCCTGGAGATATGCTGCTGAAGCCGTTTGTTCCACTCGGAAGCGAAAGTTATAATAAAGATAATTAATTTTTACGAAAATTGCTCTATGAGAAAGACCATATAGTGAAGAGTTGAAAAAGGCTACTTTAAACCTGACTATCATTTTACTTGCTTGACGCGAATAATAACCGAGATCATGCGTATCAAATTCTGTATGTTAAGCATATTCACTTTTTTACTCACGTTTATATTAATATGACTTCAATAAAAAATTATTGACGAAATTTTATATATATACAATGATCATAGTACGTTTATAGTGGTTTAATGTTATCACATTTGATAGAAGATGATTTTTGCTATAGTAGTTGAATTTTGTAAGTTATTTTTGAATGCTGAACAAACAAACACACAAAATCATTGATATCGAAGCAAAGAGTCGGCACACGATACAGAGTTATTGTGAGCACATTTTTATTAAGGAACTTTTTCAAACCTGAAAGCAACAAAATATTGGGCGTGTAAAGTTTATAAGTCACAGGACGATGATTATTTCAATTTCACGAAGTACTTTAGTTTTAAATTAATGATGGATTGAGTAAACGATTTCGATGAGATTGTCTACTTCCAAATAAATAATCTGACTGCAATGCTCATTTTGTCAATATCTTCCGTGCTCACTTCAATGTGCACCTTAAGTACTTGACTTTACCGTTTCAAGCAGCCGCAGTGACTGAATTACTGTCATCGAAAATGATTAATTGGAGATATCTAGGAACACTTAACCTCTTCTTACTAACCCACTGTCATTTCTGGGAATTATGCTGAGCATTTCTGCATTTAGTGTGAACTAGTCTGATTCATATTCTGAATATACCTTTCTCAAGTTCTAATTTTCTTTATGTTTTTGAGGTTTATAGCCCAATAAATGTGACTCAAAATATACAGGGGAAATCGGTGCCTAAAACTACTAGATGGAGTTATGCAATATTGATTACTTCATTTATTTCATCTAATCTACTTAATAAAGTTGATCATATTAGAGAAGATTTGTAGCTCAGATGGATGATTTTGGTGTAGTTTTGTTAGTGCATTATGGATAAGGTTTTATTTTGATAAATCACACAGGGTTATACAGTTAATATTACTGTTTAACACTTTATAATTTATCAAAATAAAATCTTATCCATAATGTAGTTGTGTTCACTGTGTTGGATGGTTTAGTTGAGAAGCTATCATTATCTTACTGGACAGTAGCTATAGCACCTACTTAAAATTGAAGAAGGAGGATACCTTTCGGTTAACCGTCATGGATAAGTGATAGATTACATAGAGTCTCATAATTACCTTGATGTCGTGATAAGCCTGAAGTTTCAAGTCATAGAACAATGAGTCGCGTCTACAGAGTGAATGCTTTGAAGCATAAAGAACACTTCTGTGTGATATTACTTACACAAATATCAGCAATATGCGATCAAATTGCTCACAGTTTACAATATTTTGTGATACAAACTGTATGTCCGACATTAGTTGTGCAGCTTTGTGAGTAACATAAATCACTTAATCATTCAAATATTTATTCTCTCAAACGTCTTTTTATGACGCTGAGAGGATATGGGTACGATCTCCTTTGTTTCACCAGTGTGACAATATACGATTGATGAACTGAAACTATTCTTATACTTAGAAGGACACAAGTGTTAAAGTTGGAGTTGAAAGATTTACCTGTCCAAAAAAACGGGGAGTGACTAGCAGTCACGGCTATTTACTCGATCGCATTATAGGATTAAAATGTTACCCACTCAAGGTAATTCACATACTATTTGAACAGAATCCTCTAGAGCACATAACCTCAACTTTTAAGTGACAAAGGTCTGGGTAATATGGAAGTTACGAACAATCGACAAATAGTGGACTTTCCTCAATTTAATACTGAATAAGTGACTTGCTATAAGCGTTGAGAGGTTTTTACCAATTCCAAGATACAGTTCGTTCTAATCGTTACGTCTAATTATGAAGATGCATTTTAACTCAGACATCATATAATCTCTTTAAGATACTCTTAAAAATTAACCATATGCTAAAATGAATCTGACTTTGTTACTAGATCCTGTCAGTGTGGATGTCAAACCCTTTATGATGTTATTTCATTTCATCTAGTAGACACTAATCGCTCTGAACAGCAAGCAAAAAATCACTTCAAAAATTTACGTTTTAATCAACTCTTTTTAGTTTTTCACATAGAGATGTTCATAGAGATGAACAAACTAGTTTTCATGAAATCACACACCACGGTTCAAAGTAAGGTATTTTTCAGTGATGAATTAAAGCGTTTTTTCAGTTTTCGTTTGATTATTCAGCTTGATTATGCTGAAAAATAGGAAAACATTGACGTATAGTGAATAATTTATTATCAAACACTTATTAGCAAACACTTCAGCATGAATGTAAAAAACTATGAATCAAAGTTCGAAGAATTGGGTGAATATAATTACACGTTAGTTAAGCATTAATTTAATTCAGTTCTTCAACGTTTAGCTTAAAATAACTAGTTTATTGAAGGTAAGAAATTAAATTTTCAAAATTTTTGTCGTTACTATCATTTTGCTGTCGTCCCCAAACTTATGCCTTCGAAGTTCATGATTTCATGGTTTATGAGGTTTATCACTTGATACCAACCTAAAGCATTAACCACTTATTCAGAGAAATCCTACTCTGAAGAAGTATGTATCCCTGCACTTCCACTTTGTATTTTATTGGCATCCTATTTTTCAAATTTCTGAGCAATCATTTAGAGTCCGAACATCCTGCACCCTTCAGCACAACTTATGTTGTGGACCTAAAAAGAATATGTATATATATACATATATATACTATTATATTTGACTTCAGTAGTGTCAAACGAAGGCTTCACTGTAGTGAACAGAACTGTTTAACTCTTACAATTAGGGTTGTTATGTTTTCATACGTATACTGATAAAAGTATGTCTCAATTTCCCTCAAGATGTTGTCATAGTGAAGACCAAAGTGTTCACTATTGTACTTCATACGAATCTAGTATAAAACCAAATTTAAGTTAACATCACTAAATTTCGGTTCTTATGATGCCTAATTGTTCAATGAATTCATCACTTTTCATCAAATAACTCAAATAACTCTGGTTCAGATTAAATGCGTCAGTTTAGATTTGAATTCTTAACTGAATATTCACGCTGCAACTTGACAATACTTATCAATAATAAAACTTCGCAGTCAGTGGAAGACATTGGTACCAGTTATTGGACACTTCATCATAAATATAACAAAAACATGAATCAAAGTATTAAGAATGACATGGATGTATTTGCACATGATTTGAGCACTCCTCTAGGTGATTACCGTGACGTCTGATGTAAGGTGGCTCCATTTTCTAAACAAACTAATTTAAACCTGATCATATGTCTTTACTACCATTTTCATTTGATTATTCAGAATCGCCAGAGATTCATTCTCCTTGTTATCGAATGCCTTCGAATTTCATGGCTTAGTGGTATATGAAGTTCAGTACTTGATATCACTATTGAGAAGGCATCGTAATATCAAAGAAATCTTACTTAAAATGGGTGTCTGTTTCATCATGTCTCTCTACAAAGTTTTCTTTGTATTTTATTGGCAACCAATTTACTAAATATCTGAGCATGAACTTGAAGTCGAAACATTTTTCACCCTTCAACATGACATCTGTTATCAACATGAAGAGTTCTTGATCATCATTCATCGCTGCTTATGAACCTGAATATGTAGTTTATGAGAGTAGTGTAATGTAGTGTAGTGGAACTTACATTTAGGTAAACCAAACTGTTGAACTCAGAGAAGTAGTGTTGTGAACTTTTTACGCATGTACCGATAATAGCCACAGACTGAGTCTTTTTAATTTCGAACATTTGAGTACTAGTTGTGTTTTGTGTGCAGAGTACTCCGCATTTCTCGAAGCCTGTGAAATTCGAATACGAACATCACTTCACATCTTACACCACTTATCATGTTTAAAAATAAAACATTAAAGAAAAATTGTTTTCTCTCCAAATTTAGCGTTTCTCAGGTTTGTAACAATCGCCACTACGACTTCATGACAGTTTTTCAATTTTGTAAGCATCGGTTTTCTGTGAATCTTATCAAATTTATAATGAATACTTTATCCTGCAGGTGGCTGAAAATTCTGGTATCGATTGGAAATATTTTGAAGCTAGCTCTTGCTTGTAAGTCTCGCTTTCTGTAATTTTTGAGATTAACAATGTTAGTGGTTAGTGGCATTATATACGTTTATGTCAGATTGTGGTTATAAATTTAGGAATTGGATCGTTTAACCATGGATTTTAGAGCAACAGATATGTCAACTACTGCCCCAAGTGCGAGACTGGATTTCAAGCAATTTTCTGTTCACATTTTCGTTATTTTAGTAGCATATTTAACTTCACCAGGGTTCTTAGACCAGAATACCTCAGTGAGACCACCTATCCTCCCAAAGGTGAATTGCCGAAAATCATGAAGTTTCGTTTTTTCTGCTTCTCAGTTGTACTAGTAATACCATAAAGTCATTCTCGGCAACATAGTCAAATTCAAACTCAATGTGAAGTGAGAACTACGACTTCTGCATAAAAGATGTACACCGCTTATGATCACCTTGTTAGTGGCCGCTTATTTTGGTATCATCCATAATTTTCTAGACACTTGTATTATTATTGACCAGTTCGCTGATTTGGTGTTTCTAGTGAACGCCGAGTTGCTTGACCCTTATTTTCACAGTATCTCTTAATCGAATCGGTCTTATTTAAGATTACATATTCGAACAATAAACTAATAACTAGGGCATAGCATACGAAGCCAAATGAGCGAGTGTATATTGGAAATAGTGTTACAACTGCTCCTGGTATACGAAAACGTCTGCTTCTGTTAACTGTTAGTGGCTTCGATGATTAAGAATCTGGAACCCGTGATTTTTTTTTTGGTAACAGCTTGATTCCACACTGTATTTTTGGTACAAGTATGGAATTTTCAGCGTGGATATCGGTAGCCCAAATTTCGCAGGCCGACCATAGATATCTGGTGTGCGCCGGTGTGGGCTCGAACCCCGAACCATGTGCATGGTCGTCGAGAGTCCTAACCACTGTGCCACCGACGCACATGAACGACGTTAAGTTACGGATGAGCATCCAGTTAACAGTGTTATTTGTGTATTTGATAACAAAATTTAATAAAAATCACCAGCCCTCACAGAATTGAATCTTTTTCAAGAATGTCTCAATGAGGCAGTTTTCTATTTGTATTTTAGAGTAGTGCTTGTGGTTCTCTGGGCATTAAGTTTTTTCAAATTCGGAAGTTTTGAAATCGCATTGATCCTGTTAGGAATAACAGTAAGTTTCTCAGGGTGTAAAATTTAATAGTTTGACATTATTTTCTTATGGTCGTTTTGTGTTTGCCGTGCCGTGCACTCTTAAATACACTGAATGAAAAGGGGCGACATATGATAATAAAGGAGGAATTAATGAATCGATTCAATTTCGTTAGAATTCTTTTGGTGAATACTCTACACATTCAGATATATATATATATATATAAATTGGTATTGCATTGGGAGATATAAGACTGATAAAGAAATCAGTTAAATTGAATCACTCATGCAAAGTGATACGTGTAAAAACGTTCAGACCATGTTCAGGTGGATAAGAGGAATCGTACACGAGAGAAAAGAATTGAAATAAGGCATGACGGTGAAATTACATCACTTAAATGAACAATTGAACAACAGAGAAAGAAATCGCATTCATTAAGTATAATATTGGGATTTACAATAGTAATGATAATATTAATTTCAATAAGGCATTAGGAAGACAAATTTCGCGAGATGATATCATTTCGTAGTTTCTTTACAACCACTTTACAACTAACATGGTTAACAATGATAAAATAAAGTTCATGAAAATTACTCAGTTAAATAAAAAACAAAGGTATATACTATTGAATAATCATATCTAGATAGGTCATGTAGTCCAGGCTAGGTGAAGATTGAAGTCCATTGTTTTTGTATACACAGTTAAGGCTGTATGTGGTTAATGCAAAGTGTTTCCATCACCTTCAATAACCTTGAATTAAAGTTATGTGAAATAATTGTGCAACAGTCATTATTATGATTTTGTGACCAGACATTAATAAGTGTTTTGCAATAGATGATGCTGGATTTCTATTAAGATTAATCGCACTAGGATTTTCGATATGATTTAGTAGCCATTTTGGAACATGTTCTTTTTGACGACATTGGGACATTCTGTTGGTTCTACTTATGTAGGTGTCACCGCACTTGTAGATACAGTTTGAAGTAGAGTCCAAAGAACTTCGTCCTTTAATCTTGAGTACGGTGATCGAAAATGTGCGGCGAGTGAGAAAAAGAGATGTGGCGTAGAATGTGCGTTTGATGGCTGACCTAAGTCTTTGAGCTACCAACTGCATTTTTTTTTTTTTTTTTTTTTTTTTTTTTTTTTTTTTTTTTTTTTTTTTTTTTTTTTTTTTTTTTTTTTTTTTTTTTTTTTTTTTTTTTTTTTTTTTTTTTTTTTTTTTTTTTTTTTTTTTTTTTTTTTTTTTTTTTTTTTTTTTTTTTTTTTTTTTTTTTTTTTTTTTTTTTTTTTTTTTTTTTTTTTTTTTTTTTTTTTTTTTTTTTTAATCTGATCACCGTTGAATGGCGTCTTATCAAGGCGCACAAGATGACTGTTAGCAAATCTTCGAAAGCACAGAAGCTAATTGAAACGTTACAACATAGATCCCATCCTGAGCAACACGCCAGACAGATATTCGTGGTGCACAATAAAATCTAACCACAAACCAAAATGAAGAAGTTTAAATGAACAAAAGAAATTAAATTCGCACATTCATTTTATTCATGAATAACATTATAGAGAAATGTGTGCAGCGAATCGCAAGAGGTTACATTTTTCACTCTGAAATTCTAACTGGCTTTCAGAGAAAATAAAATTTTCAAATTTTGTCTCATCATGATTTTGATTTCGTTTGAGCATTTACCGATTCCATTACACTGGTGATAGAAAAATTGATTTTATTCACTTATCATTTTAGGTAATCCAAAGCTAAAATCAAGTAAAATCCCATCTGAGTTTTGCCCTTATTGTCACACCTTAGCATGACATGACTCAAATCTGCGAAGTAGCAGGGTTGACCTGGACAATTCAAAACGATTTCTCGTACTGTTGTAGGCAGAGATTCTACTATGGAACAAAGCGATTCACGGATTCACTTAACAACAGTTCCATAATAAATTGACGACATTTATCATTACATACTGAACTATGCAGTAATTTCTATGTAGAGCATTACAAGACGATATTTCTGAAGTAGCTTCATCATAATGAAATTTATCCTCTCAGTACGATCACTTCATTATATTCATGTATCCGCTTTCGCTTTCTAAACTTGTGGAAAAGCGTTTTTGAATTCCGAGTGAACTGTACCATAGAAAACAAATGAATAGATTGCAATATTGAGGCTGCTAAGAAACTTACAATGAGTGCCATAAAGAACGTTGCCAGTGAGAATTGTTTCCTGAATATGAGGAATAATAAGATAAATAGGACGATGCCCCCTCTGAAATACGAAAGGAAAAAAGACCATATTGACTCTTGAAATGACAACAGAGCAATTGCATTATCGTTTTTACTCGTTCGGATTAATAGTAGAAGGTTCCGCTCTAAGCACATAGCTTTGAATTTTATCCGCAGTGTTACGGAGTAAAGTTAGGAGCCCCCTCCTCAACATCCCCTCTTTATTGAAGTCACTACCAGCTTGGCGGATTTCAGAGTTGGTAGGACACTTTCCCGACATTTGACTCAGTGTTTGCGGTTGACGAGCATTCTTACACTAAATCACTGATTCAAAGTACTACACAGCCAAATTGGATTGGTCGGATACAAAAGCACACATTGATACCGTATTATGTACCGATAACACAACAAGCGAAATTTACTTTTCGCGAATATATCGTGCAGTTGCGTTTGTGCAAAACCAGCCACTATGATGATATGTGTTTGTATGGTAGGATCCAACATCTAGTTTTCCAGTTCACTAGTTATCTACCCTGATCGAAATTACAGAAAAGAGGAGCAGATAAGAACTCAGATATTTATCTTATGTACAAAAACATGAAGAACACACAACAAGCCTCCAAAGCCACCGGAGATGCATCATTTTTCAAGTTCAACACTGAGAAACACGAGGACAGAGCGAAAAAACACATTCACGACGGTCATCAGAGTGATGTTGGCGACACTGTGTGTTCTCACTGAGAAAACCTATATGGAGAACGTTTAAAGTCTCTGAAACTGTTCATGAAAAAACATTTACAAGTGCTTTAGGCAGAAAAGGATAACAAGATATGGAATGACAACTGCAAATCAATAGAAGAGAGTGTCACGATGAAACAGGATGAATTATGCGAAGACCGACAAAAAAAGAAGAGTCAAATTCAATTTTTATCGTCCTTGGAACAGAAAAGACCTCAGAAGATTAAATGTGATAATAAGATCTCTGTCCTGGAAAAGGTAAGCGTAGATGTAACCACAAAATGATGTTAAGGAGAACGCATCTTTCAAAAGAAAGTTACAAAGAGAACAATGGCTTGATCACCTCTCAGAACTCTTGATCAACCGTCATCTGCCATTCGTTCAGTAAAGCCACCAGTAGCCAAATGATGACCTGTGGACACCAGTCATCCAACAAAAGCCCATGTTTTGTATTCGATCAGTTATTGACTAAATGTTTTATATAATCAAAGATTTTTGTCATGTAAAACTCCTTCTAATTTATGGAAACTTTTCAAAGAAATTACTAACGGTAAGCGATGCATTTCTCTCCCATCTCTTAATGTCGACACTCTTAATAAATCTTTCATACGCTCTTCTGTTGATACCCTTTCAAATGATACAAATCATACTGACAATAACTTTAGTGGTTTTAATACCCTTGATGTGCTTAAATATCTCCAGTCTCTTAAGCCTTCTCAAAGCCTTGGTCCTGACGGCATACCTGCCATTGTCCTCAGGAACTGTGCTGATATTTTGTGTTATCCTCTTACTAACATTTTTAATGCTTCTTTTTCCGGTAACGTTCTACCTTTTGCATGGAAAAACATTAAAATTATCCCCATACCAAAGCAATCTTCTGGTAGTCATATTAAATTTACGCCTATTCCAACTACTTCTCTTTTTTTAAAATTGATGGAAAAATTACTTTTACTTCGTCTTGAACCCGCTTTGAAACCTTTTAATGATCTTAAACAATTTGCATACAAACATGGTAGAAGTACCTTGGATGCTGCGGTTGTCTTATATAACAGTGTTGTCTCTTGTTTAGACAAAGGTGCTAAATATGTTCGTAGTGCTTTCTTAGACTACACATCTGCTTTTGACTCTGTACCTAGAGGTTTTTTGTTAAATAAGCTATCGTTGACACAAACAGGATCCTGGGCAAAGAGTTGGTTGCATTCCTATTTTTCTGATAGAATGCAGTATACTGTATATAACGGCAAATCTTCTTCTACCTCGCGTACAAAATCCGGTGTTCCACAAGGTGCTGTCCTCTCTCCTTTTCTTTTTTCTTTCTTCCTACATGACCTGCCTCATTCAAACGATACTAACTTTGTTAAATATGCAGATGATCTGACTGTATCACTGCCTATCACTTCCGAGTCTGACAGCTCCAAACTTAATAGCTTTCTGTTGGACATCAACAACTGGTCCAAGTCAAATGGTCTTATATTAAATCCTTCCAAATGTCAGGCACTTGACTTTACTTTCAAGCATCGACGTGACTTACTTGAACTAGTTAGCTCGCATGATCCCTGTAGCATAGATGGCACTGAAATTGAAACCAAATCAAGCATTAAATACCTTGGATTAGTTCTTTCCTCTGACCTTTCATGGTCATCCCACATCTTATCTATTTCTAAGAAAATGTTTCGTCTTACCTTCTACATTAAAAAGTTAAGACAATCAGGTATCAACCAACCTTTAGTTTTTCAATTTTTAAACTCCTGTATTTTACCTATTGTACTCTAGTGCTCTGCATTAATCTTTCCTGGGCTTCTCAAAAAAGACTATATCATATTACGAAGAGTATTAAATGCTGTGAGTAGAGCTTGTGGTCTGCCACTGCATGATCTCGCTAATACTATAGTCGAGAGGCACATAAATTCCTGTACGAAATGGGCAGAGGCTATACTGTCTGACCCTCTGCACCCCCTTTATTCACACCTGTCCCCTTCTATCTCATCAGGTAGGACGAGAAGTCAATATAAAAAGTTATATGCTCGTACCACTGAGTATAGAAATTCTACAATACCCTATTTAGCGCGTACTTTATGTGACGAAGACTCTGTTAGACGTGAAACTTACAAGTTACTATGTAATTAGCACAGTGAATCGACCCTTTTATCGTTCATCTTTCTGTATTTTATGGTGTCACACTTTCTATCGTTTAATTGTTACTCTGCTATTTTATTTAGTTGGTATTACTATTATTACTACAATTTTGTACTTTATGCATATTTTTCTCCGTATGGCATACAGTATTTTGCTATGTAGCTGCTATAATAATCGTTTTATTACTGTTATGTAATGTGTATTTTTAATTTTTTTTGTCGTTTTTGAGTAAATTAGATGCAATATTGTACTGAATGCTGAAAATTCATTGATGAATCATTAGTACTGTTTTTGGAATAAAGCAAAAATTATTATTATTATTATTGAAGTCAGGAATGCAGCAAGAATCAGTTTTTAAATCTTCTGCATTCAACATAAGTGAGAAATGTAGATTTACACTATCGGTATTGAGTACGCTAGTTCTTATGTGTGTGAAAAAAAGCATCCCCAATAGGTTACTGCAGTTGCCCACCAACAGCAGCATTCTATGGTTCCATACTGACGATGAACTGACAAGAAGGGATATGTAACAAGGAAGAGTGGTAGCGAACGAACGGAGAACCTATTAATCAAAAAGTATTCAGGAGGAAATGGAGATGAAGTGGACACATTCCGAGGAAATCCTCGAATAATATCATGCTCCAGATCTTAGCATGAGTGGAATCTGATTAGAAGACAACTGGTTGGGTGTCCGTTGGTGACAGGCAAGAGGTCGTGAGAGCAGAAGATAACAGACTGCTGGCAGTCTTAGGGTTATTTCGAGATGACAACACAGGATTGAACTGTTCGAGCGTATTGAGCTATTCAGAACTCAAGAGAAGTAAAGTACTTATTAGTGGCCATCACGCATTTACTGAGTGATTCGTCGAAGTTGTTTGAACCCACATCCATGTAACTTATAATTATTTCTCATCGTTGTTACTTTCTTGCAGATGAATCCTTCCGGTTATCAGAAGGGTTATATAATTTCACTTATATTCAAAGTGCTTGATGACGACTCAATTGTTTACCATCTTTCATTTTGCTGGTATTTTGTTAACAATTAATCCAAAACTCTTATGCAACCTTTCATTCAGAACATTACGGAATTAAAATAAAATATCTAGGAAGCATCCCTACAACCACAGGTGAAAAGTATGATGTCATATACAGGTTTGAGAATGCAAGATACATATTTACTTTTCTGAAATCGGCTAGGAAATATTCTGAACTCAACACAAAAAAGAAGATTCAGATGTTTAGCATCAGTGTAGGATATTCAGTTCTTCTAAACGTGTCAGAAAATTGACAAGCGTGACAACAAATCTATTTAAAAAAAGTAACAGACTTTTACCGGCAACTGCATTTATTGCCTTCCAAATAACGGTCAAATGGCTAGACAGAAAGAACTGTTTACAAGAATCTCCAGCATCAAAGCAAGAGCCAGTCGATTAGCAATAATGTAGAGGAAAAGTGGGATGAATTAGACGCGTGCAGAGGAGACAGTTGAATAACATCGTGCATCAGCCCCTCAAGTGGAATCACAATGGAAAGCGACCAGTGGGTCGTCGGAGTGTGACATGGAGGAGATTCTGCGGGTCGGATTAAAGGAGAGATTAAGGTTGATCGTGGTCACAGCCCTAGAGAAGAGCACCAAACAGAACAGAGTGGATTTGTGTTGTCTTAGGCCTACGTTTCACTCGAAACTCACAAAAATAATAATAATAATCTGAAGCTAAATTTCCCAAGTAAAGTTTATTAATACAGACGCCTTCATAATTCATGGAGAATCCTGAAGTCCACATCAAATCGAGGTTATCGCTGAATATGTCGTCTGCAAAAAAAAGATGAATGCCCCACAATTAGGCTTTTCAACTCCGAGAATGTTGACGACATTTACAGAATCTATGTAAGCAGCAAAACATTCTCCTTATTTTGATACACACCTTTGATGAATCAATTTTCTATAATTTCTCATTCAAATCATTTGGTAGTGGTACTGAAAGTTGGAATCCTCAGATATTTGGAAGGGTAAATAGATTATTTTATGAATACAACTTCATCAGAATATTTTACAAATTAGGTCTTGAGTTTCAGTCAACTGGAGCACAAAAGTATATGAAATTTGGTTGACTGGCTTTTATGAATGAGAGTTATGAAGATATTTTATGAACAGGTAATCTTTTATGATTCCAGTTGAATATTATGGTTTCGGATATGTAACAATTTTCTACATCTCACTAGATGAGTGAATACTAAAACAGTGAAATTATCCCAAACCTGAAGTCAGCATTTCTTCGGTCATGCCTTCCAATATCAGTGATTGCTAATTCTTGAGTTTGCAGTCAGTAGTTTCCAATTATTATTAGTTTATATTATTATGAAAGTTTTGTTTAAGTTTAAAAAGTAAAATAGAAAAGTTACATGCAAATCGATGACGCAGTGACCTGAAGACTGACTGCAGACATTTCACCTGTGCAAAGAATCAAAAATCTATTCAGCAATAACTATCAAAACCACAATTTTGTTACAATGCTCAATATTCATCCATCATTGTACTCACGTGTTTGTGACGAATAGAATGCACTAGATCATTAAATGATATCAGAGAGGATGAACAGTTTCAGATTCTGCAGAACTTA
The DNA here is from genome assembly GCA_944472135.2 of Trichobilharzia regenti. NCBI lineage: Eukaryota > Metazoa > Platyhelminthes > Trematoda > Strigeidida > Schistosomatidae > Trichobilharzia > Trichobilharzia regenti. The sequence continues at coordinate 68,300 of CALYDD020000240.1, read as the reverse complement.
ATCTGGCGTCTCGATGTTTGATGACGAATGTGAGATTTCTACTTTAACGAGACTTCAAAGCTGGAAGAGCTACTTTTGGGGACAGAAAACGTTGCCTTGAATTTGTAGACGCAATGTTTGATTCGCGATGTGTCTATCTAAAGACTTGAAACGGAAACGTTGAATATTTTAGCACTGGTGATGGCTAATCTTGCTTGCCTCAGAATCTTTCCGTCTAACAAATACTGTTATTACACAAAAAGGGTTATGGAATTCGTCAGATATGTATATATATGATAATAAGAATATGCTCACATCGCCTGAGCGATAAATTTTCCGATGCGTCTAACTCCGCTCATCAACAATACACGTGAAAGATCATGCATATGTGGTGAATCCAGGAAATCAGCTCGAAATGTTTGTCGTTTTATACCAAATCTCGTGAATAGCCTACAAACAAAAGAGATTTAACGAAATGAGAAATCTCACCTCAATTTTCCAGTCAAACTCTGCTCTCCCTTTCTTTCATCCACGGAGAGTTGTCGTCTACTTATTTATGGACGGAGATCCACAAGGGCTTAATGCCGTATCCATTTTCACCGTCTTGTTTTCAAAAACATTAATTGTTATGAAAGATCATTGGCTGAGTCGTGGAAACATACGCACGTGTGATCAACGCGCTCCTTAACCTCTTGAAGCCGACATCTAAAAGGGTGAATGAGAAAGGCTGAGACCGAGGCTCACAAGCCTACCTCATATAAACAAAACTAATGTTTTATTTGTAGATTTGAATAAACAACACAGTGAATTATTATCATTCACTGCATGATATTTCAAGCATAATTTATTGCGCATAGTGAAGTAAATGGTCACTAGACAACTTCTAAATTGGATTCGCGATATGAAATGCAGTGGTTCTGCAATTAATGGTGTTCTCTCAGCTGGTTGGTTTAGTTGCGGAGCTTTTGCCGTCTTTCTGGACGGCATCTTCAGCGCAGTATTTAGCATAAAATAAAATGATTTAAAAATCTCCATGAATGATGATACAATTACGTCTCCTGGTGACCAACCATCTTCACATATGTATTGACCGTTTTCTATTGAGTGGGATTTTAAACTTTCTGGTCACCTGATTTGCTTTTTATTAGTTGATATATTTCATCTATATTAACGTGTATATTAATGGCATTTTCGTTTGAGTACCAGGCTTCTAGGAATTCACTGGCACATTTGGTGTTTCCTCTGTTTAAGATTATCCTAATCAAATTGATGTCCATAATTATCTGTATGCATTGATACTAAAGAATTTATATCATGTCTTTTCACTTGTGCTTTTGGATTCCTATTCGAAAGGGACGCCCACTGTGGCCAATGTAATGTTTGTTACAGTTCATACAATTTATTTTGTAAAAGGTGTTATTTTATCTCCTTTTTCTGTCGGATCTTTTGGTTTGCATAAGATCGAATTAAGCGATTCGGCTGGTTTGTGTGCTACATCTAAATCAAACGGTTTCACTATTCTAGCCGTTATTTCAGAGATATTTCTGATGTATGGTAGGATGAATTTCTTTTTGGTCTTTGGTGATTGTGCTTTGATTCGAATTTAAACACTTTTTGATGAAATTTTTTGGATAACCATTCTTCTTGAAGACCGTTCCTAAGTATTTTTCTTCCATTCTTTTCAACTCTGGTGTGCTACAATGTGTTTGAACTCTTCTAAACAATGTCTGCACACAGTTTCTTTTGTGAGTAATTGGATTATTGCTAGAATAGTTGAGTATTTGATCTGTGTGCGTTGATTTTCTATATACTTGTGTTTCTAAATTTCCTGTGTTGGTTCTCCTGATTAAGACATCTAAAAATGGGATTTTGTTATCTAATTCTTCTTCTCTTGTGAATTTGATGTCTTCAAATATATTGTTTATTAATTTATGGGTATATTCTAAATCATTTTTCTTAATTATTACAAATGTATCATCAACGTAGCGTACCCAGATTTTCGGTTTTATTATAGGTAGAGCTATTAATTCTAATCTTTGCATAACGGCTTCAGCTATTAATCCTGATATGGGCTATCCCATTGGTGCTCCCTTTATTTGCTCATATATTTGAGTATTGCATTGAAAGTATGTTATAGGCATAATTTTATGAGTTCTATCCAAGTTGAACATTGCGTTTTTATGTTTTCATCACTATAGAGTAATTGTTGCATAGTTTCTGCTGCTAGTTTTGGACTAATTGAAGTATATAATGCTGTGACATCAAAGGATACCATTATTTTATTGTCTTCTACCTGAATGTTTTTGATTTTCTCTAAAAATTGGATTGACGAATTGATGGAATGGTCGCATGATTCTGTTAGGTAATTTAACTTCCTGAAGGGTTCTTTAGATAGATTATATGTTGGTGTTCCTGGAAGCGAGACGATTGGTCGTAAGGGGATGTTTGGTTTTTGTAGTTTCGGTCTACCATAGAATCGACGTAAAATAGGTCAGTTAGATCTCATTTGCCATTGATCTTGTTCTGTAATTTGTCCTGATTTCGTTAGTTTATTTTACGTTGTTCTGATTTTCTTATCGAATGTTTGTATACGGTTTTTTGTCAACTGTTGACATACATTATTATCTTTGAGTAAACCCTCTGCTTTCTTTATGTAGTCTTCTGTGTCCAGGATTACTGTTGTTCCTCCTTTATCAGCCGGTAGAATAACTATATCTTTTCTATTCTTCAGTTTCTTCAATGCATTTTTCTCTTCAGTGCTAAGTTGGGAATTATGTCTTTTTTGTTTGAGTATAGGTATGATACGTTGACGTATTTCTCGTTGTACTTCCTCATTCAATTTCGATAATTTGAATGATAATTCTAATGAAGCACAAAAATCTGTTACTGAGGTTTTACCAGTATTGTAGTTGAGTCCTTTCTGAAGAAGTTGTTCTTCGGCTTTCGATAATGGTTGTTTCGATAGATTCACTACGCAATCATTTAGAGTTTCTTCAGATGGTTGTTTGGATATCTTAGCTAGTTTTCCTTTGAGGACAACTCGTCTTCGCTCCTTGTGCCGTTCGCTTATCAATTTGATGACAGTATTCAATGTTGACAGATGTTCTGGGGTAAGAGTCTGTTCAAGCTTCTCTTTCTGAAATCTAGTCATGTGTTGACATTTTTTAATCCTATTGTGCGCATCCGTGATCATTAATTTCGCCATTTGTTTTCCATGTTGTTTGGCTAGCTTCCAGCCTAGAGGGCAGTTAATTGGTGGTTTATATTTGACAGAAGCTGGTAGGATCTGCTGGCGGAGACATTCATGAAGAAAGAATAGTTGTTCTTCCGTAGAAACTTGCCGTTTAGCAAAGTCTTCCCATTTTCGACAAAAAAGAAGCGTATCACGCTCGTAAGATTTTGAAATAATAGAAAAGATTTGCAACGCAGGTGAACGATTTGCAATTGTTAGTGTTTTCTCAGCTGGTTGGTTTAGTTGCGGAGCTTTGGTCGTCTTTCTGGACGGCATCTTCAGCGCAGTATTTAGCATAAAATAAAATGATTTAAAAATCTCCATGAATGATGATACAATTCCGTCTCCTGCTAAATACTGCGCTGAAGATGCCGTCCAGAAAGACGGCAAAAGCTCCGCAACTAAACCAACCAGCTCAGAGAACACTATTAATTGCAAATCATCCTCTTGTGTTACAAATCTTTTCTATTATACAGTGGTTCTATTAAACATTAGTGATTTCAAACTCAGATTCACCTCAACAATGCTATAGGTCAACTATTCAAGCAATGCATGTTTCTGAATACAGAACAAGCACTGTAAGTTCAACTGCGAAAGCTAGTTTCTACTCCTGGAGGATATTCAAAGCGAGGTGGGAATAAAGCTCAGTCCACAAGAATAGTACTTCAAGTCTTCCTGGAGTCAGTTCATACTCAGAATGACATTTTTGCACTCGAAATAGCTCTTACTGTTAGACAAATCGTCGACACAATCGCCAATATAACGGATTATCTTAAGTTCTTCCTCGATATATTCTGTCCCAAACAAACACTATTCAAACGCTTCGACCGCTTATCCTCTCCTCGTCTGAAACAACCACGCGGGAAAAGGAAACATTTTGTAAACTCAAAGATAAGTTAGGACTTAAGAAGATTAATGCCCAAATCAAATCTGAAATCAAAAATCTTATTACTGTGTATAATCATACACTCATCATGCAAATCAGCATGTGGAAACGTTTCAATGAAATTACTGGCAATAGTAAGCGATGAAATGTTTTTCCCCTCTTATGATGTTAATGCTCTTAATCAGTCTTTTATACGCACTCCTTGCACTATAACTACTTCTAACGTTAATAATCATGTAGCTGATAACTTTCATGACTTTAATACTCTCGATGTTCTAAAATGTCTTAGAACGCTAAAGCTCTTCTGTATCCTTGCACGTTGTACCTGTTCCATGGAAAGACATTAAAATAGTCCCTGTCCCTAAACCTGGAAATAGCAAGAACGTAAAGTTCAGACCCGTTGCCATCCCTTCCCCGTTTCTAAAGCTCATGGAAAAACGAGTACTTCTTAAACTCGAACCCTCCCTTAAAAGCTTCGAAGACCCCAAACAATTTGCCTACAGACAGGGTAGGAGTACTTTAGACGCTGCAGCCGTCTTACACAACAGTATCGTCTCATCATTAGATAAAGGTGCAAAATATGTCCGCTGCACGTTTCTTGACTTCACTTCTGCTTTCGACTCTGTACCTAGATGTCTCTTGCTAAATAAGCTCTCCATGACACAAACCGAGTCCTGGGTCACTAACTGGTTGCATTCCTACTTTTCAAACAGAATGCAGTACACTGTATACAAAGGCGAATCCTCCTCTGCTGTGCTCACTGAAGCTGGTGTCCCCCAAGGTGCTGTACTCTCCCCACTTCTCTTTTCATTCTTCCTACATGACCTACCATCTTCAAATGACATTAACTTTGTCAAATATGATGATGACCTAACTGTATCTTTACCTGCCAAATTTCAAAGTGACTGCTCTAAACTGAATGGTTTCTTATCAGAAATCAGCCAATGGTCCAAGGAAAACGGTCTCACCCTAAACCCCTCCAAATGCCAAACAGTTAATTTCACCTTTAGTCACAAATCTGACCTAAACAAACTGGTTAGCACTCACGAGGTGTGCAACATAGATTGCATTGAAATTGAAACCAAGTCGGATGTTAAATACCTAGGCGTCACTCTATCTTCCGATCTTTCCTGGTCGTCTCATATCTTGACGATTTCGAAGAAAATATTCCGTCTTACCTTCTACATCAAGAAGTTAAGACATTCTGGCATAACCCAACCCTTACTCCTTCAATTCGTTAACTCCCGTATTCTGCCTATTATTCTCTTTTTCTCCCCTTAGTTTTACCTGGGCTACTGAAGAAAGATTATACCTTATTACACAGGATGTTAAAGATTGTTAGTAGGGTAAGCAACGTGCCACTTAACCAGCTTGTTAATATTCTAGTTGACAGGCACTTGGACTCATGTGAAAAATGTGCTTAATCCATTTATCTTACTCACAACCCCCTCTTCATTCACAACTCTCCCCTTGTATCTCATCAGGCGAAACCAGAAGTCTATTTAGAAAACTATATGCTCGCATTAGCAAATACAATAAGTTGGGAGAGAGTTAATACGTTGTGAGGGGATAGAAAATAATACAATTAAAAACCGATAAACAAAATCTTCTTACTTGATGTGGGGTAGATCAGGTTCATTAAAGATTTATTGACTGAACAAACGTCTTTGTTATGACCAGCTCAGCATTGAACAAGTGAATCGATATTGCTTTGGCGGTTTGAGGAATTTGATTTGTACCTCTTTAGTGGTTGCTATCCAAACGTATCTACGAAGACTTGTTCACATGGTTTCAGATAAAAGGTAGGAAGATCCTCGCCTTCCAAAACTCTGTTCTGCAACACTTGATCAAATCTAAACACAAGCCTTACCCACGAATGAACTTTGAAAGTAACTACAAAACACGTGGAAATCTCGTTCAAGGAGTACAAAATATTTAATGAAATGATTGGGATGGCTTGTGTGCTGTATCTACGGTCCTAATATTCTAGATGTTATTTCAGAGATATTGTTTTATATATGGAAGAATTTTCTTGTATTCTTTGGTGATCGTTTCTTGTAGTGTCGAAGTTTTGGTTTTAAACAGGTTTAGGTGAAATTTTGAGGGTATTCATTCTTAAAGAAGACGGTTAGTAGGTATTTTTCTTCCATTCTCTTCAACAGTGTGTTTGAACTCTTTTTAACCGTGTTTGTAAACCGAAAGATCCAACAGAGAATGAAAATAAATTATTATCAATTACAAAATAAATTTTATGAAGTTTAACAGACATTACATTGGCCAAAGTGGGCGTCCCCTTCGAATCAGAATCCAGGATCACAAATTACCTGTAAAAGGTTAATAGGCATAATCTTTCATATAAGTGCATAGAGATAATTGTGGACACCATTTTGATTGGGAAAACGCCGAAATTTTAAAAACATAAAAAAATGCAGAAACTATTAGAGAATTCCAATAAACATGGTACTCGAGTGAATCAGCGGTTAACAAACATAATAATACGAACTAAATGACTCACTGCTGACATTTATCTCTGTAATGGTCAATCCAATATCAAGATTTTGCGTGAATGTCAAAGGTTTCATGGTAAGTGGAAAGGAGGTCCGTTTTAGTGTTAATGATCCATACTAATGTTCATTAGCAGTTATCATGGATAATTCTGATTACCGAAGCAAACTGCAGGCGTTAATTAGTGTAAAAAAGCGTTGTTTTGAAGTGCGTTATTCTCGCATTACCAGGCTAACTTGAGTGAAGTATATTTAGCCAAAGGCAGCTGACATTCATATTCCATTTAATGCTTTATTCGTGGAGTCCTGTCATGTTTGGATACGGTTCGTTGGAAGCAATGAAAAAGAAAAGGGTTAGATTCTTTGTTACGTCTACCATATAAAAGACCACATCTGGTGACACAGAAATAGATTTTAAAATTCACACTCCTCAAGACTTTTTCCAGAAGTTGGTTACTTGCATTGAAATGTGAGTCAATGTAGTTTTCCACATAGAACATTTCATTTCAGTTTATAACAACTATTCAAAGACAGGCCTGGATGCATTGCACTAGTTATTGACTAATGTTTAGTCAAAAATAACCAATATAGTCCTACAGGAGATAACTTACGAGCCCGACTAGCTCAGCAAAAATGCCCAGGACGCTGGTTTGAATCTCAGAATTGACATGAGTTTCTTCACGACTGCGGGTACGCCTTGCTGACGACTGTCAACAAGAATTAAACTTAGGTCCAAAGCTTCCTGAAAATTCCCTTCAACTATCTTATACTTAGAACGAAACACTCAAAACACCTGTCAAACTGTCAAATCGGGAACATCGGAAGAATTGACGGAGGTTTCAGATTAAAGTTGCTAATCACCTATGAAATAAAGATTTTTTTCTGTGAATTCAACATCCATACGATTTTTAAGCTGTCAAATAAATTAATCGAATTGTTATTCTGAAATTATCTATACTCGTATTTAGGAATCTGCTTTAAAACAATTTAAGTATTTGTTTTGATGATCATACCGAGTCCTAGATAACTTAAAAAGCGAAAATGGACGAAAATTCCAAGGTCTGAGATAAAAGCTAAAATGCTTATTCATAGAATTAAAAATTTCTACTTAATTCTGAAGGAATTAGTCTTCGAAAATAAGGCAGATTAGATGATTATTGAAAGTGTTACAAAGACTAACATCAAGTACATTATTTCTACATGTGTAGTGGTTTGGATGACATGACTACTATAATATGCTCAGCAAACATGCATGTCTGCAATGTTATGGTTTTCTCACAGTACAACTAATTAGAAGACCACTTGAGAAACGTTATATTTTGGTCTATGTGTGTGTGTTCGTGTGATATTGTTTCAGACAACAGTTACATAATAATCATGCAAGTTTATCTGTCAGCTTTTGTTACCGTGACATTATTATGTGTGATTTGAAACCGACATTATTTGTAACGAGCATTCAAAAGTATAAAACATCATCGTGATGATTTTCTGATACACCAGTTTCATTATATCCTTCGGCAGTATACAGTAGAATTTTCGTGGCAGCCTTTATCCTTAAAGAAAAGATTAAGGAGTATTTCCAGGTAATAATGCATCCACGACACTTGGTATTGGTCTGACATTGGTAGCAGTCCCAAAGATGAACCACGCATTTTCCAAGAGTAATGTGTCATCTGATATATTCGAATTCAAGCTTCCGGTTTTCAAACATTTTTTCCGAATCCCGCCAAGATAATTTGTCGCTTGTGGTTATGCATAAGGAGCAAGTGAAAAGAGCATCGCATCCCTCCATGGCTTCGCATCTTACAGGGTTAGTACGTGAATCTCCTGAGGAGACATCGCGATAATTCTGTTATCATATTTATTCTTTGTACACTGTAGATTTTATTAGAGTCTTTCTGGTCGCCTGCTCTGAATAGATCCTTGCATTTTCGAACTATATTAGCATGGTTTCTGGCTTTAGCTTTTGTTGTGACGGCACTCATCATTGAATATAAAGTGGTGAGGAGGAGAAAGAAGAGTAGCATCATACCACCGGCTACGGTTGAAGGAATGACATAGCTGGCTATCATTGTCCTGGTAGGTTTGACAATTTCTGATGAAATGATAATTATAATGCAACATACAGATTTGTGGTAAGTAAAATTTTTATTATGTGTGTTGCTTCTTTATTTTCATTAGTTTCAGAATATCTTTTTTGAATAATGATGTAGACTCCTCCATGCTATTATTCAAATCTTGGCAAACTACAGGCCAAAGTTTGTAAAGTGTAAAGACAAATAATGACTTATCACATTTTGTTTAAGCTGCACTTATCTGGACTCCGGAGACTGACAGTGATAAATAAGAGTGTTTCTGTCGGGAACTCAGTCTTTAGACCACATTTTCAGTTTTTCGATCAGAACTTGTTTATTTATCTTTGTGAACTCGGATTATTCCTACTTATTTGCCAAAATAAAATAATTATTACCATGGAATAGTCAGTTAGAGACGCAAGTAGTTCAGTGGTGATAAACAATTCTCTCCATTTACTTAACGTCGTTTCAATAGGTATCACGCTTGGCTTGGCGGATACCACGTTCAAGTGATCAGCAGAAATTTTATCGACGTTAAATACTAGACACGGCACACTGACTACTCTAGATGATGAACTTATGTACCAGTTACAGTCAAAATGTTTCAAGCGCTGGGATGGACAGCTCTGAATTCAGCCCTAGGTGATGTCCGCTCATATTTTCAGGTGAGTATTCGTTTCTTTAGAGTTGTGAGATGAGCCATTTCTTAGCGCGTGAATACACTTAAGGGATTCCGACCGACCAGCACATTATTTGAAACATGTAATCTGTATAGACTGCCGTATCATTTATTTATGCTTATTTGATGATGCTAAGAAAACACGGAAATTAAATATTGAATTTCGTGCTAATTTCCTCAGTTGAAGGTGACACCTACTCATTATACGACGGGTAGCAGATGATGTTTGTCTACCTAACACATTACAGAAAACCACTCACTTGGTATAATACAGGATAACATTTATGAATGCAAAATATATTTTTTAAATAGGATTCATCTTGAAAACAAAACCAAGTATAGGAACAAACAGTTGGATGATTTATGCACAAAAACGACATTTAAATTGCCAAACAGGAACACGTTGAAGTATTAAAAGTTCTCTTGTTCAACTTTGCCCTCCATAAACATAAATGATATGGATATAAATAACAGTGCAACACACGCTCAAGTAATAAGGGCCAACCAAGCTGGCAGAAGGGTCTTCGTTGTTGCATTGCCACAACGCTTTAAACCTTGTCCAGCGAGATATAACACCTACCAGAGGGAAAGGTATAATGCAAACAGTGGGAATTAGAAGATTAATCACTGCATTCATATTTACATTAACCTTAGCTAAAGAAAATTAGAGGAATTTCCACGCTAAAATAAGATCAACTGTGGTACGGAATAAATTCAGACTGTGTAATCATGACAGACATATATATATATATATATATATATATATATTTGCTGTTGGTTACAAATGTTGTATATTTTTATTCCCTTGGATTCCGACTGGAACAGTGGGCTTCTGCAGTACATCTGTATTTCATCCTCGTGATCTGCAGTCGTCTACAGTTGGCTTCATAGATACACATAAGCGCTCACCTTCTTCACAAAAATATTCGTTCAGACCATATTCAGTCGATGATTTTTTTGGCGCGCGAAGTCACTCAACTGTCTTCTGCAGTCCATCACAGTTTTTGTTTGTGTATTTTACGGACAACAGGTTCTTGGTTGATCTAGTGACAAAGTTTCTTCCTTATTATCCATTCTAGCCAGCCATTTGATCTTCAGTATCTAGCCGTCAATGGCAGACTGTTGATGAAAGCCTGCAGCTATCTGTTCACAGTGCCTTTGTTACATGTTCACCAAGTCTCTGGACTATTCAGAATCAGTGACCGGTCTGACATCAGTGTTGAAATGTTGAACAGTGTTCCTTCCCTTAACTGAAGAAGACTCTGAAACTGATTTCAGAGTAAAGAATATCTGTCAACCTTTCATCATTCTACCTCTGAGATTCTCAGACATGAGAACTCAAGTTCAAACGATGCTGCCCAAAAAAGTAAAAGAGGTGAACCCATTCAAATTTGTTTTGTTGATCCAGACCAGTTGGAGTAAGCTTATTTGTAGTCCTACCTACAATGATTCTTTTTCCGTATTTTTGATTTTTCTTGTATAACATTGAATGTATGCGACATCATGCATAAATCATCAATGAACTTCAGATCTTCAAGGATCTTATTATGAAGCCAAATTGTTTCCGTCTTCTGCCATCCAGCGATAATAAGTATCCTGAACTTCCCTCTTCATTTCGATGGCATCGCACAGCTTTTCCCTATGATTCACTTGAAATGTACCATTTTCATATAGCTGTTGAATGACGTTAGTAACAGTTATGCGCAGTTTATTGTATTGAAGCAGTTTCGAAGTCGTTTCGGGGTCAACGTTGTTGATGGCCTTTTCAAATTCGATGAAGTTGATGCAGAGATTTGGCTTCCATCTAATTCTTTGCTCGATTATGCAAAGGAATCTAAAACGATTTCATTTCCCTGAAATCTGCTTGTTTGAGGAAGTGATTTTAATCAGTAGCATCGTTTAGTCTCTCCGGGATGACAAGAATTATTACTTGATTCTTTCTCTTTTATTCCAGCGAAGGGTAAGTTTATTTTTGTATTTGTGGTGAATTTCGAAATTCTTACAGCGATTAGTTCCATTTTATGAGGTGGAGATAATGAAGTGATCATGTATTCCAAAACTGATATATGTTCATTAAATCTTTAAGCGAATCAGATTCATTATTCACGAATTACGCAACTGTCACCAGTCTTCGATGAGATGTATTTCGATGCTGTGTCAAGGAGAAGATCCTTAATTTCTCGCCAGTTTGTATAATTTTACTTACATTTACCGCAGGAGATATTAAAACAAGCGATTATCAGTGTATGCAGTTACCTGGTAATTGAAAAATTCGGAATGAAAGACAAATAACACATGAATATCTTCGAAATTCAATGTCTGACCCACAAGTTGTATAGCGAAAGCCAAGGACAGTCCAGTGGAAATGTATGCAGTTTTCTGCAAGTAAAAGGTAGAAAGCAATATTATTACTTCAATTTCGACTAAAATGAAATAATACTCAATCTCAAATATGAACGAATTTACATTTATCTCTTTGATATCCACTACCTGACTACAAAATATTTACCTTCTGTATATCTGGTGGTAAGTATGATGTATGAATACTATACAGTTAATCCTTTTTAGCGCCTCTAGTCATCTGACATAATAATTATAGCTTTATTCTGAAACATAAGTCTATTTATAATACAGAATTCTCAGAGACCTTCATTGGAAGATGCATACTGGTTGTACATTAACTTTAATTAATATATATATCAATGACACAACAAGCGGATAAATTTTGTTCCAGTCGAAACTTATTCCAGTACACCTCCGAAATTTTCTGACTCACTTGTCTTCGAGGAGTTGCCTAAGGTAAGAGGAAATTTATTCGAAGTTGTGCGCGAGCATAGATTGTGTTTCATGATGTTAGTGTGATCATTAAAACTATATGAAATGGATGAAACACTAAATGTTCTGAAGAATGGAAAATTTATGTACCCACTGATTTAATGCTAACACGGTGCCCTCAAATCTGTCAAATTTGAATCCCAATTATTAACCTCATCAATTAATGAGGCGGTTACGAGAAGCATCCATAGAATCTGTTCTTCATCAATGACCACAGAAGCATCAAAATATCTTCTAATACCATCATGCTTCAACAAATCCAATTCACATTTGAAATATATAAAATAAAGGGTGACTGATAATAACAGCGAGGATTCAGATTCTCCTACTTAAAAATTCTTTGGATGAATTAACTTGTTACTTACTTCAAATTTGGAAAGTCTAAAAGCAATAAGGAGGACGACACTCAAAAGAATCATTCCACAAGCAACGCCCATTAGTATTATTCTCTTTTTTGCACTCTGCTTTTCTGTTTTGCAACCAATTATCAATGGCACCACAGCTAGAATGATTGTAATCCCCCATGGTACAATAATAAAACGTCTCAAAATTGTGGTTATAGTATGCAATGCCAAAGACCATAACAAAACCTACAATATGTTTAAATTAAATTAAAAATTAAATTAATAAATAAATAAAAATCTAAAGTTATAAGAAGGACTTCAGGGACGAATTCACACTCAAATACATGTAACATATGAGTACAATCGCAGTATGTGACTGCATGATGATTGGTTGTTAACCAGGTCGAAATATGATATAGTATGCCGTCCTTCTCCAGCCTATTTTTGTTGATATGATTTGTTTTGCGTTTTCACGCAGTTCGCTCAGTCTACATGTCTATAAAACTATGGAAGATTTTGCAATCAGCAGGTTGATTATGCCGTCTTAGTTTCCTTCTTTGCATTTAACGAATAAAACGACTCAAAACATATGGATCCATCAATGTGACCTCTAAAACAAATAGTGTTATTCTATATGATAAAATATAACCACGTGATATCCCTTTTAAAACTTTGCCTCGTATCTCATAAACCTAGAGGCTTTCAAACCTGCATCAACTTACTAGTGTTATTACAAAGAGATTGACTGGCGGTTTCTGGTAGTGTGCAATTTTTTTGACTTCTGTTGACAACAGTCCAACTGCTCGATGAGTCAGCAGCTTAGTGAATGTGTATTTGAAAGTAACTATTTCAGTGACTGATTGAAGTATCTGTTATTTCGTCTGCAAACAAACATTCTGGAAGTCGCTTGAGGCTAACAGGCCTACTCTTCAACGAGTCATTTGGATTTATCAGTTTATTTGAGTCAAACCTATTCTTAGTCATTTTATTGCAAAAACATGGAGCGATGACCTACTGTAGCATGGTGCCTCTGTGACCTAAAGGTTTCTAGTATCATTCGACAGGAGCCCTCTATCACCCATATTTTATCACTAAACATATCGGTCGGATGAATGCACACCGCTGGAGACAAATTTTACTGGTTAGGTCGACCTATTCACCTCTTTTTTACTGTGTGAACAGTGAGTCATAGTTTTATTCTATGAAGTAACATCTTTCAATGTATTTATGACCAGTCTGACAGTTTTTTTGCCAACATGTATGTGTTTCATACTTTGGTGCATGTCCATAGCTTTTTGTGAAATTGTCGTTATTTTGTGGGAAAGAAACATGCATTCAATAGTTGAGTCTTCGAACTCACCGAAAGTGCTATAAGTATTTCATTAAGTGGAAAATCTTCTTCCAGTTTCTGGAAAATGGACAACGGCAGTACAGGAATCGCACCAAGTATTCTAAAAGAGAAGATGACAGAACTGTTTAGCCAAAGAGAATCAATAACATCATTCATCAGCATTTCATGAAGAACTACATACTATTAGCGACTGTTTCAGTTCAATCATTACAATGACACTGTTTGAATTCAAGCAAAGTTTGTACATACATAGTTCATGAGAAAACGACAAAATAACTGTAACACACAATTCACCTGACAAATAAATTAACATAACTAATTTTTAATCATTGTAAGGAAATGTATGATACAATTTATATCAAATGACTTACAAAAACACCAGTGGCATGTAGAAACTTTCGTACAGATATCTAAGAGATTCACTGAGATCATAGTTATGAGAAAAGAACCACTACAATACAGTCTTACGTGTTTGCTACGCCTGTTGTAGTAATACCGTCACCAAAATCATTAAACACGTGAAAAAGATGTATTTGATTTGATTATATGTTTCAGTGTAAATGCGTTAATTTGCCTACCTTTCGGAAACACTTTTGTTCAGGAGTGAGTCGAAGATTTGTATTTTATCAATAAAGTCGTGTGCATTTTTCGACATACCTTCAATTTTGCGTTCATGTTTATCTTTCACGTAGTCCTGTAATAGAAAATTGGATTAGCTTTCAATTGAAATATCTGAAATAATCAAATGCAGCCTGTGAAGCACAAGTGTTTTTGATACCAAGATGATTATACAAAAGTTACTATTAAACCAAAGAATAGTAATCATTTTAAGGATCTCTAAAAGAAATTACACTTCACAGATTATTAAGGATCGTGGTTTTCAGGGTCGTAGTGAAGTCGGAAATGTGTTTTGGGTAAAGTTAATATTCTCTAAAACACCATTCTCGGAAGGCGAATCCTACTGGGGCACATTCGAATTTAGGAAGCAACCCTCCAGAAGTAGATGCATCCTTCTTTGCGTCCTTTGAAGCGATCTGTTATCGGTGTCTTGAATCCGGTCTTCATGGATTGTGAGACTGCCTAAACTGACCAGAATATCTTAAATCGATATATTAGCTAGAGGGTGTTGTCATGGGTAGAATAGCATACCCTAAACTGTGCTGCGTTCCGACTAATAAGCCCTTAGCTTACCGTGCTCTAGAATAACATCAGTCAGGAATGTCTTTAGCGGTTTGACAATGATGCTTGTTGGATTTTCACATTTCATTCATGCAGTGCCTGGGAGAGAATCCTACACTTTCATCGCTTTATCACCATATCCTCTGAATGGATCTTTTCTTACTTTATTTATCAATATATTATGATCTTAATTTGTGTGTCAGAATTATCTGTTATACTGATCGCAGTATGAATACCAACCACTCAGCTCACAAAGTACTCCAGGTTTCGGTCACTGGTAGATATATATATGTACTTAATCTGGTGCTGTATTTACTTTGGTGCTCTGAACATCTGACAGTTTCCGTTTTCCAATGAATGAAATATTCCCATATTGAGTCATAAGAAAAGGCACAAACAGCGAAGAAAGTTTTCAGTTTTCAGCTGAGGTAATATCCATGTGAGTCGCTATGTGACAAACCTTTCGGAACTACTTTATCGTGAAGATTTTACAACGTGAAATCAGATGTACCATTGTTTCTCAAAATCTAAATTCATGTTTATATGCAGTATCGTTCCGCTGGACACATTATAGTTAAGTTGTGTTTCGCAAAATACTATCCATAACTGATAAATACTTCAATCAAACTATTGTAAACTCATCGATATCTAAACTCACCTGATGCTGAGTTGATGGACTGCTATTGACTTTTCATATTCCTTGATTTATATGTTTCAAAGTAAACCAATGCAGTGTGTATGCGTAGGAGGCATAAGCTTTTAGTGTACTTTGAACAGCTTCATACCTGCCCTTAGTATATTAATCGTCATGAATATATTCTGCCTTATGTGGTCTTGATGATAGTTATTTTTATTCTTTTAGTATTTTGAACCAGTAAAGAATGAACAACTCTATTCTTGTTTACAATTCACCACTGTTTCTATTGAGCCCTTGAGTTCTGAGTGAAACACAGAGCCTCAACTACAAACCATCACTTCGTTCTGTTATTGACAGTACTTTTCAGCTGATCACGGCCTGCATCCACTTCTCGAAGGATTTCCTTCATATTTGCTATGGAAGCTCAAGTGGTCATTCAACCATTGACTTTCACTCGGGTGATGGCCTGAGCATGATCCTACTCAATGCTCTCCTGAGGAGGTGTCCAACGCGACTCTTTTTTCTTCAACATATTTGCTGAGCGGCAGATAATCAGTTCAATTGTTTATGCAGTTCTTTGACAAATAAAATGAAAACATAAAGGCTTGTTAGCGACCAAGACGTAACTATCCTGTTTATTTTATTCTTCAGCGATATATTCAGTGTTCTCTTTGAGGTAATCCAAACGACAATCATGAAGAATTTGTAGAAGAATGCCTTTTTATAAATTTGAGAAGATATTGGTACATTGGATCCATTATATATTGTTGGTTCTCATCAGCAAAGTACAATCTTTAACGTTTATTAAATAAAGTCAGCGTTATATGGCATAAAATTTCGTTTATCAACAGATATATTATAAAAGCGTTATAGTGAGATAAAACATCAGGATAATAAGACAAATAAAGTAGGAGAGTGCAAACATACGTCTATTTACGTATCTACCTCGACAAAAGTTTGTCGAAAATTATTTGAAGAATTCGTGGTCTATGTTGGTAACAAAAAATTAGTAGCATTTACCTAGTTAGACAAGACAAGACCAAAGGTTTATTTCCAGGATGTCAAATAGAAAAATAATGATGTAAAACGGTGGGTAAAACTCCGCACGTCCAAAAGAATAATCTCTTATGGAAGTCAAACAGATAAAATCGAAGGAATTTCATACATTTATTCCCCTTAATGAATTTGAACAATGCAAGAACTACAGTTTTAGCAGAATAAAATGGTACCATCTTTTATTTCGTTGCCTTCTCGTCAGCTGCTTACATGGCAAAGACATTATTAAATATATCTACAACAACAATTTTAACATACTTGCACAGAGTTAAGTTTGAACAAAAATCAATCGATCAATATGCTCATACACTAAAAATATATACATATATAAATATGCAATATTAACCACTATTCCGAACAATAATAATCAAACACAATGGAAACTTTTAGCATTTCACATTCGGAGGAAAGAGAGGTGAAATTATCCAGTTACCAGGGCAAAGAAAGGCTTATAACCGCTTCTTTCTGGACGCATAAATCAGGTTTCAGGCGCTTGATGGAAATGGCTTCAGCAAACTTAAGGAGAATTGAGCTATTTTGCTTATTGATAATTTTGAACGACTTTTCAACGTCCACCTCATGACCCGTGTCGAGAAGACGCCTGGTACTATTTAAAGCATTTGTTCCCTTTAGACGTAAGCTTTTTGGTACATGTTCAGAAAATCGTAGATATGCCCTTCTTTCTGTCCTTCCAATGTAGCTGCTCCCGCAGATACATGTAAAATTATCAATAAGCAAAATAGCTCAATTCTCCTTAAGTTTGCTGAAGCCATTTCCATCAAGCGCCTGAAACCTGATTTATGCGTCCAGAAAGAAGCGGTTATAAGCCTTTCTTTGCCCTGGTAACTGGATAATTTCACCTCTCTTTCCTCCGAATGTGAAATGCTAAAAGTTTCCATTGTGTTTGATTATTATTGTTCGGAATAGTGGTTAATATTGCATATTTATATATGTATATATTTTTAGTGTATGAGCATATTGATCGATTGATTTTTGTTCAAACTTAACTCTGTGCAAGTATGTTAAAATTGTTGTTGTAGATATATTTAATAATGTCTTTGCCATGTAAGCAGCTGACGAGAAGGCAACGAAATAAAAGATGGTACCATTTTATTCTGCTAAAACTGTAGTTCTTGCATTGTTCAAAATCGAAGGAATTGAAAATATAAGTTCGGGAAAAAATGAATTCGGGAAATCCATCATCACGTTCCATTTGATTTAATAGCTCAGGTTTCAGACGTTTTATTGAATGGGACTGCGCTTATTCATTCGTTTATGGTTTTTATAAGAACATCATCGAGTTTGATGAAACTGGCTTCTCGACGACCGTAACGGCATCAGGCTTCTTTCGTTCATTTTTGCCATATTTCTTAGTGAAGCTTTGTGAGAAACCAATATATAAAAGGATTTTTCAGTAGATTTTAGTTCGCTGTCTAATCTTGCAAATGAACATACACTTTTTACTCCAGAGAAAAGCTTTTTCACAGGTGTTCTTTTGTAACTGACTGAGGAAGAGCTGTTGATAGTTAGGTACAGACAACTCCATGCAACTTTATGATATATCGATATCTCTAATGTCCGACCAGTTTCTTTCCAATTTTATATCTAAGGAGTGTAAACCGTCGGCGCTTTCCGCTCCATCGTGGAAGTGATAATCTTTTGTGCACGTTTGAGAAGCAGAATAGAAATGAAGTATAACTCAATTCGTCGCATACAATTGAAATTTAATCTGTCTCAAAGTCGAGTTGTCTGTCCAAGACTAGACAAAGGAAATATCTCCTGATACGAGGCTGAATGGGCTCCCCATCACCGCTCTATCAACCTAGCGATGCATTGTATTGTCCTATAAGATTTTTACGTCCATGGTTGACAACAAGAAGAGCTGTCCATCAACCTTCAATAATTCTTCACTTCCCGAATTCATTAACTTTTCTTTATAATCCTGTCCCTTTTATCTGTTCGACTTCCATGAGAGAATATTCTTTTGGACGTGCAGAGTTTTGTACACCATATTACATCATTATCCGGCTATAAACACATATAAACACCGTGTTTTTTGACTTGTACGTGGATGTAAACACTCAAAAAACGTTAACAAACAAATCAGGCACGAAAGAGGCCTTTGCATTTTACTATCAAATATATGAAGCATTCTTTAACAAGTACCTATTGAGTATGATTAGACAAGAGTTAGGTGCCTTTAGTGACTCAGAAATCTATCATGCTTTCCAAGGGCAGATTAAATGATAATCAGATACGTTTCTGTTAAAACAAGCCACACATACTACGGATGATTTTGGATAAAAGTGCTCCACAGCAATATGCTTCGTTGTTTGAATAAATTTCATTTTCACGTTTATAGTGAGGTGACCACTATACACGAAACGATCATCATAAGTTGACATTTGAGAAAACTTAACAATATTGCAAGGAAAATTCGTTCAGTTCTCCAGTTTTTGCTGTATTTTAGGCACAGTATTAAAGTATTGAATTGAATTTTTGATTTTCCCGTCGATTGTTTGGACCGAAGTGCTCGGTCTCAGGTTGACATGTCGGCTTCTTGTGCAGATGCTTCGACGATGTCTGGGCATCCACCAATTGTATACAGTATTAAAGTGATGACGAAAAGAATTGCTCTGAAAGACAAATGCGAAACTGAGGAGTGAATTTCAGGGGTGTACTTTATAAGCATATATACCTATCCGTAGTTTTATGACTGCACATCAGTTATTTCTATGGTCTATCATACAGTGTAGAATGAGTATTTCTGGCACTAATTATGCAACAGAATACGTTCCTGGCCATCACATTATCTCATGCTTCAGATGAACTGAATGTTTTTCATTCAGTTGAACAATGTGCACGTAATTACTGGTTAACATCAATACATATAAAACTCAGTTGCATAAATGTCTTTTATCACTCGAATATAGTAGAATGTGAGACTCACATGCAAGTGACTGCTTCAATGTACCACAACTTCATCGCAAAGTATTTCTCTGATATGAAGAACAAGAAATTCATTTTAAGTTTGAGGTGAAACGATATTTGTGAGGGTTTGTTTTGAAGTCGCTTATCATTCACACTCACATAATGTCGAATTCGGACAGTTCAATCAGCTGTCAATGTGGTTGTCACTACTTGTCGCTACTGTTTTAATCATGAAATCACAACATTGCTTTCCTAATTTTAATATTAGTTCAGTGAGAATTTCATGTGTAAACATAAGACGCAAACAACAAACCTCTCAGGAACAAAGTACGTTGAATTTGCCCACATTCAAAAATCCTCTAATAAACCAAGTATCTACCGCCTTTAAAACTAGTGGTTTACTAAATATATATATATATATAAATGATGTAATAAATTGTTGAAGTAACACCTCCCTATGAGTGAAGGAAGTGAGCTGAACACTAATATATTCGTGATTTCATCAAACGACAGCAAAATCATATTACTGATAAACAAAAGAAGGTGGATAACTTAATAGTGAATAAAATATGATTTATCTCTGAAAAACAGACTAGTGATATGCGAATAAGGTGCTCTTGCATATATATATATATATATATATATTCATCTTATTCTTTGAAACTTTGATCCAAACTTCCGAACAAAAATATTTAGATTAAATATTAACTCAAAATTATAGAACTTTAAAATTATGAAATGTAAGAAATACATACAAGCATAATAAATAATGACGTCAAATACATTCAGAATTATTCCTAATTTTTTTGTTGTTTTGAGTGGATTCTTATTGCATTACCGCATAATCGCTGTACGGACTGACATTAAATGTGGCTAAATATGTTGAAATATGCCTAGTGAAAGTCTGTTATCAAATCTCTTCTCTTCTGACGTTATATTTGAAATATAAAAGCGCCATTGACATTCAAGTTAAAGATTTCATTCAGCCGCGAATATTCCCGTGGGTCAATCGCAAAATGAACAGGACTATTTGAAGTATTTAAAAAACCCATGGACAGTATAATGAATAAGCTGTTCTACCAGATTGAATGAAGTTACTTCTTGTACGTAAAGGGAGAGATTTACTCTCACTACGAATATAGTAACGAAAGAGATTAAAGTTGATAATTATTTCCAACTTGATATGAATGTTTGAATCTGTGAGTTTAGACTACACAAGGCATAGAAACAAATTACTATACGATTCGAAAATGACTGAGAAAATATTAAACGACTACCGGTGTAGACATTATGAGCATAGAAAATAATTGATGACAGGAGACGTAATATCATCATAAAAATTTTCGGAACGGTGAACGGCAAAACTACTCCACCAGATCCAATACACTAGAACTCGAAACACAGTGGCTAAGAGGAATGCAAATAAGCTTAAAACTTTTCTAAAAACTTTCAAACCACATAATTTTACACACCACTAATGCTACTCAAAGTGCAAAAGACAATGAATACAACCGAAGATACATTAAAGGTACATAGGCTATCAACCAATGTAGAGCAGCGAATAAGCGACAATTTTACCTGATTCGATATGCTCAAACATGGAGCAGACAGACAAGGGAATGAGGTTAGCAAGATAATAAGACTGTTTTCAAAAGATACCAAGTGAAAACCGAAAGAATTTACAAGCATTGATAATGCCGATTTTAATGTAAAGGCTTGAGAAATCAAAGGCATATTTCATGTGTTTGTTTTGCCTCTACTTATAATTTCAGACAGTGAGGCGGCAGTCAAGACCAAAGTCCTCAAACAAATAAGATATTCTTTCCTAACTTCTACCTGATACAAGAGTGAAACAAAACAGAAACTGTAATGTACTCGTCGCCAATTTTCTTTCATGTACTGCTGAGTGGTTAATAGTCCTGACGCGGAAGGAGGAAAATCAGAAGACCACCTCGTTCAAGAAGATACTTGTATTTTCCAAACAAGGAAATAATGACTGTGACACAAGTGTGTGAGTGAGGGGTACGTAGTGTATGAAATGTGTGAACAAGTGTACAATACAAACGTATATACGAAAATGACTAATATACATGAGCCAATAGATAGACAGTCCTACCATAATTGGTTGTATTGTCATGTGACAACAAGGTCATTCATTGTTTATTTAGTTAATGGACAGACAAAAGTATATTGTCAGTTATAATGGAATATCGATCCATATACACATAGCAAAATATAACAGGCTGTCAAAAACAAAACACACATCATGTGACTACATTTCAGACACACGGTTAAATATTAGAAAGCAAAGGAACAACTTATTTTTCTCGCATGGAATGATATGAGTTTCATAGGCATTATTTTAACAATAAATGTAAAGAAATATATAAATTCACGATTTCCGTTGATTCAGCTCAAATTCTGAAACCTTCTCAATATCGATTATAGGCAGTGTTAAGCAAGAGACTTACAAGATCTATTTATAGCTCCGTTTTAGCACATCTTGCAGACACAGATCACAAAGGTGATGTTAATAAAGCAATTAAAGTTAAATAACGCATTTCTACTCATCATAGATTTGCTTTACGAGTTCGTTTTCTATGTACAGCTGACACCATATGAATACACTTGAAGAAAAACCAGCCTGTGTGTGTTAGAAAAAGGTCGTACAGTCGCTTACCTTCTTCTAGCGACCGTTACGTGAATGTAAGAAACTGAAAATTTCAGCGCCACCCTTTCAGAATTTGTAATTTTCTTAATAATTCGGTTTGCTTCATCTTTTATTTTTATTAAGCAATCAACTCGAACAATAACTTGTTCCTCACTTACTGTTATTCAAAATCTTACTCACTATACAGTATAATTGTTTGATTTTTGCAATTATTTCTACCTCATTGTCATTGCAATAATTTCCTAGGTTAATCATCACTTCCGCTAGTGTTCATTTGGACTCGTTAGTATAAACCAACTTTCAGAAAATAGCACTCACCCTACCCACTTTTCGTGAATGCCCAACACTTATTTGTAGCTGCCACATAATTTTTCAGTGTCAAAACTACTAAAAATCCACTAAATTAAGCATCGTTGTGAGGCGTCTGAACTGTCACTTTAGACATCGAGAGGTCTCTGACCAACTCTTCTTACTCGTCACAGAAGATGTGCACTATTTGTTGCGGTGATGGTGGACGTTGTGGTCCGTGATTACGAGGTTTCCCTTCGGTATACTAGAACCATATGTCCTGCAGTCTATCGAGTCGCTTTGTTATATATATGTATATAAAGCGTACCTGAAACGCACTGATGAAGTATTATCATGACAACTTTACGATGGAGGTGACATATTTTAGTGTCACATATTATGCTCTTCACTTTCTGTAGTATCACAAGACTCGTACTTAGTAATATAGCGTGGCGTAGCATCAAACCATCACGCCGTGTTGAATTCATGGCGATAAACTGGCAGAATCACAATAAATCAGAAAATCGATGAAAATGTGATATCAAATTCGATTAAACGTGAAAAATATTTAAACGTATAGAAAAAGCTTTCACAGAACAAAACGGTCTATTCATAATCAAGATCAAAGTTCTAGTTTTAAATTTATAAAGAATTAATCTAATATAAAAGTCTTGAATTACTCCTTTATTCATGGGTATAACGATTTCAAAAGAAAGACAGGTAAGTTCTGAGTGACAGCTGAATTTTAATCTCCGTTAAACATTTTAACTTTGTTAATATCTGCATCTTTATTGACTTGTTCATGTTAGCAGTTTTAATGAAATTGTATGTAGTCTACCCGATAGATATTTTGGAAAGTTTATGCTCATGAATGATACTTGACAATAATTTTGTATGACATATAATTAGATTCTCTTGAAAGTAAGATCATTGAGTGACTTTTTCGATTAGGGAATCTTCTGAGTAACATTGTCCTGATATTTCGCACAATTATTTAGACACCAGGTGCAAGGGATGATGTGGTATGCATGTTGACCAACAGACAATTGACATGTTTTGATAAAAATGGCAAAAAACATGGAATACAAAAGACGACACTTGGGTTACTTATCGCGTATCTTTCTGATAGGCAGAGGTAAGTTGGTCTAGTGACATGTTACTATCTCGTCGATCGAAATTCGAAGTGGTCTTAGAAAACATTTATGTAGGTTGGGCGGAAAGTCCAGTGGTGCAAATTTTTCGGTTGAA
Source organism: Trichobilharzia regenti (assembly GCA_944472135.2). NCBI lineage: Eukaryota > Metazoa > Platyhelminthes > Trematoda > Strigeidida > Schistosomatidae > Trichobilharzia > Trichobilharzia regenti. The sequence continues at coordinate 44,405 of CALYDD020000240.1, read as the reverse complement.
CGTTGGTCTGAAATACCCAAACTCCGAAAGAACACAATTAAAAAGACAAAGTTTAATTATCAAACGTAGCCCCATCGTATAGCTTGCCCTTTAACTTCAAGATATCCTGGTGTTTATCAACCACCTGGGGAAGAAATTAGGTATGATATGTTTTAGAATAATGCTGACATAAAATTAATAATACGGTTATAGTTAGTGATCTTTATATTTATTCAGATAACAAAGAACTGTAGAATCTCATGAGAGAATCTTACATGCAGACATATAGTTTAGCTTAGAAAATGTTCACTGACATAACTGACGCTACTTGAGCGGGAAAAGAATTTCAGTCATTGACTACTCTATGAGAGAAGCCTAATTTCACCGGTTTCTTATTCATCTGAAGTTTGAGCATATTTTCCTGGTCACCTTGGAAGATATTCTGGAGAAAGAGGAAAGGTAAGAAATGCCGATTCCCAAAACAGCCTCTGACATGCGATATGACATAATCAACTCACCTCTCCTCCTTTGGTATGATTAAAGGCAAAGACTCATATATGTTTCGCCCACTTCTTACAAGAAAGGTGTGAAATACCACTGATCACAAATTTGGTTCCAGGTGTCTGTTCTTTACAAAATATGTGCTTCCTTCTTGAAATACAGAGTAACTGCTTCTCTCTTTACAGTACTCAAAATGAGACCTAACTTATAATTATACCACTGTTGCAATAGATATGGAATCAGAAGCCAACACTGCTACGTTTCTGATGCATCACTGAAGTGGAAAAAAGAGACTCCCAGTTAGTAATTTCGGGTGAGTAAATAATATTATGCTAATAAGTGTTTAAATATTCTGTTCCCCATGCCCCTTCTCATTTTGCACTAGTGACTATTGAATTCATTCATCTTTAAAAACATTGTTTCTCTTAATGAATTTCATCGAATTCTATCTATAGGCGAAGGCGCGAGATATGACAGTTCGAGAAAACTGCACTTGAGCAGCCGCTATTTACTCTTACTATGGGTAAGAAAACAATATTTTGTTTTTGTCTTCATTCTCCCTTAATTTTGCCTCACACAGATGATAGCTGATACGGCGTTTATGATACTAATTACAGTAGGAATGTTTGTAATGGTGAACAAAGAGTAGGAACAAACATTTAAATTATAAGATAAAATAAAATAATTTAATGCTCTTTGGAGTGGAGGTGAATGAATGGATTAGATTGAACAGCTGGGTGGGAATCGTTCTAATGTAAGTGCATTTTCTGTAGGATAAATAAACACGTTGAGCGCTCTAATGTTTTTCAACTGTTTCGTGGGTTGTTTGCTTATCGATCTGCACCCGTGAACAGTAGTCGTCTCGAAAGTATCCTTGACATTGTCACAATTTTTCAACGTTGAGCATAAAATATTTTTTTGATTACAGCTTGATTACACACCGTATTTTCTATACAGCTATGGAATTTTCAGCATGGATATCGGTAGCCCAAATTTTGCAGGCCGACCATAGATATCAGGTGTGCGTCGGCAGCGGATCGAACCTTGGACTATGTGCATGGTCGGTGAGAGTTCTAACCACGCACCAACGTGTTCAGAATCTTTAGAAGAACCTTCTGCACACTTGGCCGAAATTTCATTCATTTTCCAGTTCAGAATTACCACATAATATTTGCATGTTTGAGTCACACCGGTTTTCAGTGTTTACCCTGAGTCGAAACATTTACTTTGGCGTTCCTCAACATCTTACTTGTAACGCGAAAGATGATCAGTGACTAATTATAGTTCAGGAGAATCACTCTTACAACAACTGTAAAATAAAATCGTTTTGCTTTTTATTCATTGGGAAATACAAAACCTTTATTATAATAAACTCTATTCTTAAATGTCTGAAATATTCAATCACCTTCAAATAAACACTATCATTTGTTGAAATGTATATTACTGTAGCATCGTCTACACTAAGGCGGTTATATCATGACTAACGACCATTATGAATGGACATACTCAGAATATTTCAATAATTTATTTGTAACGATTTCATCAACATCAATCGAACCTTGACTAGTCGAAGGTTATTGCTATGGAATGTTATTGTGATAAACGGAATGATAAGTGTGTGGAACTTGTGGGCTAAGCAATTTCAGTTATACTGAATGCAGTAAATAAAGATGGCAATAAAGACGTTTATTCATTTATTGATTCAATCACGATAAAAATAAAAGGAATATTACCAATCAGATAATTAGATAACGTACAAAGGAGAGTATTGTTCACTATTTGGATTATAGTCAGTGATAAAATGTCTTCTTGGAGGTGAAATGTTCAAGCTTGGTGATGAACGATATGGTTAGGTATAGTGGAGCTACTAATATCCAGGTAATTGGAGCCAGTCTAACTGGTAGGAAATAATTTGACAGCCTATCCTTACAAAGTTTTAAGCTTTGACCAGGGCGTATGATAAGAAGATGAAGTAGAGTCAAATAAGAAGTTCTTTGTATGATGGAGAAGATATTCAACTCAGGTGGATGGTTTCGATGCAGTTGTGTTCACTGCGCTCGATGGGAAAATCTAAAAGCCCACTTTGAAATGAAGTGTGCGCTGAAGATGTTGCGTGGTAGAGCAATTAAGGCTCCTAAAATAAACCATTTATCACAGAACAAAACTACTTGAAAAAAGTGACGGTTCGTTTCAGCATATCATTTAGAGGACAATTGAACACCTGGACTGTGTACTGAACAGCTGTATTGTAATAGTTTGACACTAATAGGTAGTACGCAATCACTGAGTTTCAAAATCAGGATGTTGTGGTTAGAGAGCGAGCTCATAGAAAGATACTAGAGCTTTCACCGTGAAAATGATTACTCTATTCCTAGTGATGTAGGTGGAACTTGTATGTGAATGAATAAATGCTTTCTATGTGAATTTCACCACTAATCAATAACCTTCATACAACTTCATGCATTTTGATAATAAAGTAACCAACCTGAGAATAAATGCCTTCATATTTTCATCTTGAATAAACAAACAACATATTCTTCAAATGAAATATATTAGGTTTGAATGAAATAATTTTATAAATTTTTACAAGTTGGTCACGGATTGATATCTGTTAAAGAACGATTGTAAACCAAGGAGTAATGGACAGCTGTTTCATCTTAGTTTGGGTGCGTACTGCCAATGGTTCTCAAACTGGATGTGCAGAACTCCCTGGTTTTCAATAGTTGTCTAACTGACTTCAATCCGTGATCAACTAGTAGAAAAATTCTAATCCTTACACACCAGCTATTGAAAACTTTTTAAATGTTAACAAATTTTACAATCCAGCTTACCACAAATAGTCCAAGACCCAAAAGTGCTCCGAAAACTGTATTTGCAGTATCCTGTTGGTAGAAGAAATAATAGAAAGAGCATTGTGGACTAATAACTAATGAAACAACGGCACACACTATTTCAACATGTCAACAAGAATCGCCCAATTATTCTGGTTTGCGTTGTGTGTGGTTGCATCAAATCGGGGATCACAAATCAACAAGTATTCCTATTGATTCCCTTTCTTAACCCATGAACCTTAACTCAAAAACTCTTTCTGGATGAAGTAGTCTACATAATGACTGTTATCACCTGTCGCCTAATGCAAATCTGGGAAGAAAGATGATTTATCGGCTACAGAAATGGATTCACAAGGCTGTAACTCGTTATCATAATGGTTGCACTGGTTTAATCAAAGATCATGTCAAAATTATATCTGTCAGACATATTGAGAAGCACTGTTATTGGTCCAAAAAAGGTCAATCATTCGATCAATTAATTAAATGATACTTACTCGAAAGGAAAGATAGTATAACACGGAAAGCAAAATTGCTCCGAGGAGTAGACATACAGAAATCAAATAGTTCATAATATAGAATCCTTTCTGATTGAAACGCCTCATTTTATAACCCAGTATCAGTGATATTGCAGTCAGCATTATAGTCAAGGTCCATGATAACAAACTCCAGAGTCCAACATTCGATATTATAACAGTTAGGCCACACGATGAAGTTAATACCTGGAATATGTAAATATTATATTGCATTCAGGTGACCATTATTATTATTTTGGTGACCTTACTAGTAATTTCATATAAATGTGTTTGTTGGATATGTAGTTACATACAGAGAAGCGGTATTAGTAGCTGAATCCTTAACCGTCAGACTGTTCAGATCGAACGGACTAGTGAGAAGCACTATGAGAAACAACTGTTTCAACAAATTCACAGAATCAGGGCATGCAAACTCACAAAATACACTGCCTTCGTCAAGAGGAAGATCAACCTGACATTCTGGAAGGAGTTATATTTCGCAACAAGGTTATAATTTCTCATTGTGCACCGGATCGCTTTAAGTCTCATCAAATTGTTGAAGCTGAAAATCATCGGTAAACTTCAGCTGGAATTAAATAAAGTGATAATAATCTGGTTTATTCTAAAAACAATACCAAAAATAAAGCATGGTATCGTCAGCATTTGTCACAATATTGCATCTGATTTAATCGGAATGCAAATAGAGGTAACCACAGCAATTTGTCCACATTTACGATAGGAATAAAGCCAAAAATTAGCAAAGTACAAAATGAGAGTTATATTGTAACAACAGAAGACAAGGGCCAGTCAACAGATCGTTTTATTATGAAAATCAACACGTATTTATACATATTTCACATACATTATTATAGCTTATGCAAGTAGACAAGCGCAGTCATCTGATTGGTTGTTTATCAGAAGTTAGGCAGACAAACGCAGGCTTCTGACTGGTTGTTTCGGGATTCCTCGACAAATTGAGTTCTCTATCTGCGAGTCATATTTTGCCACGTTAACTTTGCTGTGATTGGTTGTTGAATCAGCCTTGCTCATATTTTCTCACGGCCTGCTCTCACCACAATATCTCTACTGATAATAACATCTTGTTCTTTTAAGACAGAACTGGCGATACATTTTTGAAATTTTAGCATGTTGGAGGGTATTGAATCTGATATTCTCTTGAAAAAGGATGGCTAGAGGAGAACAAGAATTAATCATCATCTGATTGCCAATAGGAAGGTGTTCATCCTAGTACAGCCTAGCTAGGCGTTAACAGCATTGAAAGAGTTGGATCGTTCGCATACCTAATACTCACTTACCAATTTACACCGTCACCATCTTTATTTACCTTCCTTATCAAGTATCGAGCATGCTGTGTGCCACGCTATCTGGTAAAGCATTCGGTTACGCACATTCTGCTACACTCTAAAGAATAATTGCTTAGCGCATCAAAAACTAACACTCGTTATCAAGATTTGCGAATAATATTCAACATACCAAATAAATACTGCAACAGTGATCACCATAATCAGTTGACCGACAACCAAAGCACTGACAGAAACTAATCATTTCGTTTTAAGTCATTATTTTGTATGTATTTAATTCATTTTCAGCAGCCAGGGGTTATAGAAAAAAACAGATTCATATACACACAATCATCGTCACAAATGGTACACTTACACTGAGCACAGCAAGCATATAGTTCAGTGGAAAGATGAGCTCGAGTTTAGGAATAAAAATCAGCAGAACAGCAATGAATGCTCCAGTGAACCTGTAAAAGAACCAGTTAACTCCGTAATTTGCAGAATCTGTGGACGACTTTATCAATAAATAAACCAGTATGCACTTTCGTCAGTTCATCATCTCAATGACATGAGATTATATTTATGAACATTCACACAAAAGGAGAATCACGCCAAAATTACATGAATAATGTCTTACTCGGAGGAGATGTATGTTATAACCACATTCATAGGAACTTACAGAAGTGCGATTGATGTATACCTATAAGAATCAAACAGATCACGGACTTTCATTCTAAAACAAAGATGTGAGTACAAGTTGTCACTTCACAGGCTTACATGTTCGCTACCAGCAAGGTCATTGTCATCGTTGTTGCAATCATTATACACAACCAGATGATGTACGTAATTGGATTGTTGAAACATATGAGCATTCCTACCTTCACAATACATTTTCTTGCGGACATCACTTTAGTGGTGGTTTCCTATAAATGGGGAGTAATTAATATTTCTGCATGCAAACCTTTAATATCCCCAACAGATTCACCTTTACAGGTAACGAGGAGAGAAAACAATTTGATTAGTTGTGAAGGCATATTTGGGAGAATTCATGGGTAAGATTTTGTTCAAGAGTAAACTTACGTGAATACATTATTTCTGATACAAATTTAGACAGTATTTACGACGTGTATCTGCAGGGTGTATCCACTTTATACCACCCCTATTATTTTACAAACGACAACATATACATAAATGGCTATGTGTCGTAATGCTTGTTTTTCAGAATACACTAATCCCATATTAGACTATCTGTCATCTACTCCACTTTCATCACTTTGAATATCCAATCAAGAAAAAATGAAGATATTTGAAGACATTTTTGCGTACACAAATCATCTGCGAAGACTTCTTGGCGTGCACGATAATGTAATCCAATACTAGTGGCATCATCGTACAAGAACTATTTAGAGAAATCATAAAAAAGCTATACTAAGTATTATTGAACTAGAAGATGAACTCTTGAGGATTTGATGGCGACAATTTGGTTCTATTCATTCTATGCAGAAGATAAGGAAGAGAAAGCAGTAGGGATCAGATACACTCAATTATGACAGATTGATTTTTTTAATCTCATTTGACTTGTTCTGGATTCAAAATTAGATCATGAATGTGTTTAAGGGAAAAATAAAATAGAATGTTTAAGATAATAAGTAGAGCTTCATCACATTGATCACACGTATTTAGTGAAACACATCAAATGCTCTTTGAAGGCATATAATTCATCTTTTCAACATCAAATTATGGTTAACCGTTTTGTGGAAACAAATTCTGTGGAAAATGATCCAGGTATTACCTTTATTATTTTTATTATTACTTCTTTGCACTCAAAGTGTAACCTGGAGCTTCAACGACACATCTCCAGTTTCTTCTATTTTCTGGTTTCATCTTTATATGGATCCACGATTGCACATAATCTCTGATCGCCTCCTCCAACTCACACAATCTCCGTCAACTCATCCTCTGACGACTCACTCATCATTTCACATTGAAACTCCACTAGAACGTTTGCATGCAGTGGGCGTGATCTCATTTAAAGTCATCCTAAAATATGCCTAACTGATAAAACTCCATTTTCTTCTATGTAGTATTTTAGCAGTTGACTGTTGGTTGATCCGTTGATCGACAGAGTTTCTTGTTACTAATTCTCTCTGACAAACCATTTGATCTTTAGTACGGAGCAAAGACAGCTGTCGATAGGTTCTACCTGCTAGGCGTCAAAATCAACGTTCAGTTACTTGAAATGATTGTAGTTTTATACACGTCAGAAAACTTGACTAATGCACGGGATTATTGTACAAATACATTCGGCAAGAGGGGTTATCAAAAGTTTCTCTAAATTACGGTAAGCTTTTTATTTGCAAATATCTATTGTCTTCAGCTTAGTTGCATCGGTTGCTACCAGTGAGAAATAACTTTGATCGTATAGCGATTTCGTAATAAAGATATGAACACTTTTCATAGGTTTTATTTCATTGTTATAATTAATCGAATATGAATGAGCTGCTGGGATGACGTTTTGATTATTTTGTTAAGTCGGCAGAAATCTAGGAGGCTTCCAGAATTCTCACATTTACAAACTATGTAGAATTCACTTTATTTACTCAACAATGGTAACAAGGAGAAGAAGTAGAGTGAACTGAGAATTCTTCTTCAGGCTGCTATGAATTCGAATCCACAGTCTGTGCCAATTAGTAGCCCGATTAAAGGCAAATTAAAATACAAAGCAAAACGTATATTGTAGCACAAATATCCAACATGAAATAATAATACTCAGTGAGTTAGTCTGGATTATCATTTAAATCCATATGATAAAATGCTTATGGTCAGTAAAAAATAAGACAGAACAAAGCGACTAATTTATCGATATGTTTGTGTATTCATACTCAAGAAAACATAAAGGTTTCAAGGGTGGTATGTAAGACAATGTAAATACTGCAGAAAAGCGAATCAACAAATTGTGTATGTGAGAGGATGGTTCAAAGGTGATAAATACAAAGAATAATGACAATAAAAAAATAATAACAATCTTTTCTTGTATCAACAGAAAATCACTGTTAGTGGACGATTATCAGGTGTTTCATACATTTATTCCCCTTAATGAATTTGAACAAAGCAAAAACTAGAGTTTTAGCAGAATAATGTGGTACCATCATTTATTTCGTTGGCTTCTCATCAGTTGCTTACAGCCTAAATAAATTATGAGGTTTAAGTACAGATATGTTTTAACATACTAGCAAATTTTACATGTTGTCAGTTGACAGAAAATTCCACATTTAGTAAACAGTGCTCAGAAGATTGCGCTTATATAGTTTTCACACAGACAGTTCAGGTTAAAACAAAATAAATGTATGCAGAAAATGGCAAAGGAGTTACGTAATAAAGATGAGATGTGCGTTAGATGCGTAGTGACTAGTAAGTTAGGTAACAATGCACTGACTTGAGCTCAAATCATGGAAACAAAAGACAAGCAAAATTACAAATTATAAAAGGGAGGGTGAGGTTAAAGACAAACATTACGTAATCAGATGAGAGAAAAAAAAGGCATCCAGTTACCAAGGCAAAGAAAGACTAATAACTGATTCTTTCTGAACACATAGATCAGGTTTCAAGCGTTTGATAGAAATCGCTTCAGCAAACTTAAGGAGAATTGAGCTCTTTTGCCTATTGATAATTTTGAACGACTTTTCGACGTCCACCTCATGACCCGTGTGGAGGAGATACCTGGCGATAGCACTGTTTAAAGCATTCGTTCCCTTTAGACGTAAGCTTTTTGGTACATGTTCAGAAAATCGTAGATATGCTCTTCTTTTTGTTCTACCAATGTAACTGCTCCTGTAGATACACGTAAATTTGTATATACAGTTGGGGTAACATGAGAAGGATATTTATCGATTTTCGATTGCACCAAAGAGCAAGTTGTTCGATAGACGGGAACGAGCTTGGCTGCAGGATAGGCTATGGCTAGTGATGTACTCAGCCTTCTGTTGATCATCGCTGTAATGTTTTCACCTTTATAGTCAAGCTGAACGTAGATTGGCTTTTTACCCACTGTGATTTGTTTTACATTTGTGACTTCAGATCTTCCATACTTGTTGATGAACTTTGAGGATACCCTTTTCTCTTCAATATCTTTTCAAGGAACTCAAACTCCTCCTCTAGGTGAAAAAATGAAGAGTGATGTGGCATCAGTTTGAAGTGTAACTGAGGATACGTTGATTTTACTGTACGCCAAAGTGATTTCACCAATTGTTTCCGGATTCAGTGGTCCAGAATTTAATTTTTAACTCCTACCACTTCAGTTATTCACTAGAGGCACAACCGGACTCCTCTAGATAGATCACTGGGAACATACTAGATAACTTCGAACCACAGCTTGGTGTTTTTAATGTCCAGCATCTACCAGGTGGGCTAAGACCGCATGACTCACGCATTTTGTTTCCCCTGATGTCACCTACAAACGTATATGTCCAAATGCGCTCATGGATAAAGATGTGTGAATAGGGACCATGTAAGTAGATGCACAGAAGCAGTTGAACTCACAGATGTACATTGATGATTCTATTGCTTTTAATTCACCCCTCCAACACATAGCATCCACCATTATTTTTAAGAAAACGTTATACTACAAATCTGAAATTGCCACAAGTGTTCTTTAGTGTTGATTTGATAGACTACAGGAAAAACCTGATATTCCGATTACGAGAGGCGACAAATACTCTGGAGTATAATATGTTATGCATTCTTGATAATGAAAGAAAATTTAGCCGTGATCACTCCTCATAAGATAATTGTGTATTTCTAGAAACAGTGCTATGTATTCTAGTAAAACTTCTTGGCCTAAATGTTATAAGCAAAGGTACATTTTGTCCTATGTAAACATCAGAATGTAAATTTTCACATCTTTATGGTTTTTCCAAAAAAACATCGACCCACTTAAACTCTAGATTCTGTAGTGTCAATGTGTAGATGACCAATACATAAACTTGCTCAGTGGTTAGCAGAAATGATGGACTTCATCAAAAGAGAATTTTGTTAGAATGTATTGGAAGATAAATTTGGGCTGATTGATAATATTTATGATGGTAATATTATAAATAAAAATTTATGTTCTATGTGAAATCTTTATTCACTGATGTAACCTTATTCAAAACAACTGACATTCTGTATGATTACACTTCTGCACATAATTTGCTAATCACATCTGCCCCAATTTATCTGAAGTATTTATTACAACTATGTACTAGTTATGTTGGATTCACAGTTGAAGGTGGTTGCGTCCGTCAGTTTGATGATTGTGCTATGGGTAGCCGGTTGAGTCTTCTTTCGGGAAATATTCATTCATCGTACATTGAAAGTTTATTGGAAAAAAAATCGAAAATGTACCACATTATAGAAGATAGATATCACCAACGTTATAATCATAAATGATGAGTCTTATTCTATCACTTCGATTTTAAATCGAATGCATGAAGTCCAGAATAGGATATCGCCTACGTCAGTGGAGGAGAAAGACAACTGTTTACGATTCCTTGATATATTGCTTAGTCGACGTCCTGATTGAAGGGCGAAACGATCTATTTATAGGAGACCTACCTAGACAGAATAGAAACTTAATTACAACAGTTTTTAGTTTAACCTGTACAAAAGAGCCTTAGTGAGTTGCCTTTTCGGAAGATTCCTATGAAAATGTACAGATTACACAAGAGAAGGTGGCGAGAAAAAAACTAACACAGACTCCAGGTGATAAAAATTATCCGAAGAACTTCATAAGGACATATGAAGTAGTCAGAACGCCAAGACCTATTCTTCAACTAGTCGTTAAGACGGACGATTATATCAAGCAACCCGAGACATGGTTGATCATAACACCTTGTTAGTTCAACACAGATTGAACGCTGTGGTTCAAAAGGTTTTTTATACAGCTAAGATCAGAATAATCCACGTGGTGATACCCACCTATGCATCTAAGGACTGGGAACATTCGAAAAGGGATGTAACACTCCATTACAGTTCAAGTGTACGTTTAGCCAAAAATACATAGGTGGGACTCATCGAACTCTACAAGTAAGGGCTTCAAAAGCTATGAATCATCAGAACTCATTATTAGAGAGAACAGAGCATCTAGCTGTCCTCCTGCGGAACATATTATAGAGACAGAAATTAAATCGGTCTGTGCTCGTCTTCTAAACTTATTTATAAAATGTGATACAGGAGTATTCTAAAATTTTTGGAAGTTCTTAAGGGTTAAAACAACTCGCTGGATAAAAGATAATGCATGACGCGAAAGAATCTCTAGATGTCCTAAATAGATAACGGTCATCGCGAATTCATTTAGACATAAAACATTTGAGGTGACTGTCGAGCATTTAAACCATTTTGACGTGTCTAGAAGGTAGCATTTATTTTCATCACCAGTTGCTAACTACTAGTGTTAGTCAGTAGTATGCTAGGATTTATTTGAAATGTTAACGTCATAGCATTCATATCCATTTGTGAGATACTCCGCTTCCATGAGAGGATAAGTACTATATAGCACTAATTTCATTTCTACGTGATTCTCGAAATTCACGTGCCAGTTATCATCATTTGTAAATGAACGTGACAAAAAACACGCATCATGAGCATACGCTTTATATCTTTTTGAATGTATCACAACAGTTCCTAAGAAAACTCTCTTCACGAACCTGGAGTTCAAATGTGAAATCGCAGCGGTATACTCAGAAAGTGTATTTTTAAATGTATGAAGAAGACATTTCGAGCGCCTGTCTTAGATATCACATTCTCCAGCAGACAGTTAATCCAGTCTAACAACGTTAGGGATAAGATATCTCTATTTGCCACTGCACCTGTGTATTTATCATTTCACTTGCTCGTGTGGAGCGAAGTATATCGGCCGTACGCAACTTCAAGTCCACAAAAGTCTTCTGGAATAGTGTCAAGCTTGGTAAACCAGAGAAGAAAAAAGAGAATAGCAGCTGCTGTATCCTTGAACACCTTATCATGTCGGGACATCGAGCAGTCCAACATGAATGATTCACAGTGTTACACAGAGATCCTCGATATCGTACAAAGGGACTTCGCATGCGCCATATGTAGATAGCTAAATCATAAGCTATTCGAGATCTGAAACCGGACCCCTATAAACATTCTCTCGCCCTACCGTGACCAGAGCAAATTTCTTTCTATAATCTTGCTTGTTCTCTGTTTTATTATGTTACCATACTATTATTATCAATGTTCAAACTACTTTTATTTTTGTATAATTAGTATTCTCATAATCCATATTTTATTACCACTCCATTACTGCTTATTAATAACATTCGTTTCTCATAGAGGTTTAATGTAAAAACACTTTATCGCCTATCCACTAGTTCCCGTCCATTATACACGTGCTTATTGATTATGCATTATCTAACACTTATTACGTCATACCAACTTATTCCCCCTCCTTTACTAACTTTCGACTAGTCACCCCGTCTTGCTTACACCATAAACTACGTCATACATCTTTCTAGTACATATTTTATCAGTATCTGATTGATATTTTGAATTCTTTGCTAAGTATAGTTACGTTTCAATGCAGAGGCGAAATACACTGGCATTATTTTCTAACGACTCAAAAATATACACTTAACGTCTACGCTCAATGCCTTGATTAGGCCATCCATTTCAGTTTTATGAAATGAGCTTTCAGATTTCTCCGCGAGTTTAAAAGTCATCCCACCTGGTGATTTGCAAGATGTCGCCTAGCGGGGCACTGGAATCTTCGGAAATAAACCCTCCAGCTCAGAGAACGCAATTACGTAGAAATTATCCACCTGTACTACAGATCGTTTCCATCATATTTCGGAATTCTCTGTGTTTCTAACTGTAGCGACGTTGAGTGTCCAGTATTTTAGGAGTATTTGGCCGTCAATTTGTGACGGATATAATATAAGAGAAAAGATTCACGATGAAAAGAGGGACGTCGATACATAACCTCGGATATTCACCTTTCGGTTCAAGAGAAGACTATGTACATCGCTTCATTTCTAGCATTACGTCGACCATTTTAACCACGACTTAGCGAGTAGAATTTCAGAATCTAAAAACTTTGAATTTTATTATCTCTCATGAGCTTTCGAACGGTTTTTCATTTTGCTTTGTATTACTGACTGAAAAAAGTTAAATCTTTGGTACCATTTTGAAAATCAGAAAATTGATTTCTCAATGGATTCAGATTTTGTTAGCCTTCGAATCGTGTCACACTGATATCAGAATAAACTGTGTTTTGAAGAATCTTAATTCAAATAAAACAGTCTGTTTTCATTTGAAGAGATATTACTTTGTCTTTGACAGTCCATTGACAAAATTCCTACTTGAAGTTAACTTCATTATGCGCTTGTGGGTTTACTTATTCCTAAATACGCTTGAGAATTGAAATCAGATCACATGTGCATGGTCTGCGAGCATTTCACGGGTGTATCACCGACGCATATATATGATATTTTCATCCAAACGATACATTATTCAGAGTTGGAACTTTGATAGCCTTCGTATCGATTCAATCATCCTTGAAAACACCTTTTGTATAGCAACTAAATCGTTATCTATTGTTTACACACTCGAAGGTTCATATAATTTTGTATTAAAGTGTGCTGAAAACGGTCTAAAGTACACTGAAACTTATTTCAATGTATCATTCGTAGTATCAACACAGGCAATACAGTATATAAAAAAAGCAGTTATTAACTATGAATTAAATAAATGTAGACGAAATCGTGTAAGTTCTAAAGTTAAATATATTATGTTTAAGGTATTGAGGCAATCAAGTATAAGTTCTAAAATCAAGTTCAAGACAGTGTAGACTTCATATTTCAAAAGACAACAGACATGTGAAACACAGAACCATCGATGCCTCATAAGGTTATATAATTTGTAACACTAGTTCTATTTTTAACCTCTGTAATTGTTTGAACACTATCACATTAATCCTGCTCACGTGGATTTGACAATGGCCAGAATTGTTACGGGCTTCAGAAGCATCCATTCTGTAGCGTTCATGCATCTACACAAGCTCTAGGACACTTACATATCTCTGCATATTTTCAAGTTATGTTGATTAACCTCATTGACTCTAAGTAACTTGACTGAAGAAGTACACATGACGTAACTACATTTCAGACATCAATAGTCCAACAAATTCCGACATTTCAAAGCGCATGTATATCAGATCAGACATCATGTAAGTCAACACGTTGACTGTCTATTGCAACAATTCTGAGATCTAATTGACAATTAAACCAAGTGTTCTTCCTGTTTTGATAAAGTCTCACAGTGTTACACAGTGATGTTTACTGATGACGTTTCGAGCACAATTTATTGCTCATAATCATATCAAAGCGACTTTGATATGATTATGAGCAATAAATTGTGCTCGAAACGTCATCAGTAAACATCACTGTGTAACACTGTGAGACTTTATCAAAGCAAAATTCACCCATAATGGAATTACACACTACCACAGTGCACAAGTTTTATTCTTTTATCAAGTGTTCTTCCTTGTAATTAGTATGAAATCTGGCACGGGCGAAATATTACCGGTAGGTATGAGTTTTCACAAACTCCTTGTTTCTAGAATACAGTCTCTGGACAGACGCCTGGAAGAGTATGTCTTGTACAGGTAGGAATGCGTAACTTCATATTTTAGATCAAAACAATAATCCAATGAAGTATGTCTTTTTTACAAGCTCCATGGTTGTGATCACGATGACTGCGACTTTGTTGGTAGCGAACATGTAAGACTGCAAAATTACACTTTCTGCTTACAATTGGGTTTTAGAAATATACTTCAAAATTTGTTTTCAACATGGTATATGTCACTTGCTTTCGTGTGAGTTAACATAGTTGTGGTTAAAACATGTTTCAGTAGAAAGACGTTAAACATGTAATTTAGTGTCATTCTCTTGCTACGTGCGTGTTACCAAACAATTTCATTATATGTACATATATATATATTTAAATGCTTTTCCATTCTTTTGGAAAAATGAGGCAATCGGTTGCTTTTAATTTCATAGTGATATTTGGTTTGTTTTACATAATATGACCAAGATAAAGAATCACCTCGGCGAATATGTGTGTATATTGGTAGTTGTATAACGAGATCTACCATTACTATAGTTCCATTGGGAAGGCTAAAGTGCTAACTTCAACCGAATCTCCCTTTCGAATGTCGTTCAGATCAATAGGTTGAAAGCATGGAGCCACAGATGTTGGTATGGTGCTTGTGTGTGCAGCCAGTGGCGTTTGAAAGCATTTGATATATGTGCATTTAGGTGTGCACAGTCGCACACTGAATTTGCTGTTTTTATAGCCGAAAGTGTCTCTGTCAATCGTTGATTTATCTGCAGTTATGAGATTTTAAATACTAAAGTGAGATTGTTGGGTGAAGAGAAGGAAGTTGCTTGGTGTTAGCTGTGGGAAAGTTCTACCATAGCCAAGATATAGCGTCAGGGAAGATGAATACTGTGCGACAAGTGTTACGAGGATTCGGTGTTATTGATCATATTAGTGAAGCCATCCTGATAGAGAAGTATAAGTGTGGTCTACCTACCGCTATTAAGAATATACGAAACGAAACATCAGAAATCAGTTGTGGAGGTTATTCCGAATTATACAACCGACACTAATCTATCAATTTCGCAAAGGTGAGTCATACCTTCACTTCTTTTCGTACTTGCCATACAACTGCGTTTCAGATATACGTCTTGCATATCTTCAGGTGAGTTATTCTAGTGATTTTGATTAACCGTTGATGGACCTGAACTGATTCAATCAAGTGCCTCCCGGTAAGATTGGTGAGTGGAATAAGACTGACACACAAGCCACAGAATGAAATCAGTTCCTGTCATCCTGAAAAATATAAATAGAAAGTGGATAAACCTAGAAAATGAGTCTCCTTAGAATATTTGAGATGTATTTTGAATTGACTTCTGAGAAAACTAGCCTGTTTAATGTGTTTTCATATTTATCCTGTTAATAATCGTCATTGATTAAAAATCCACTTGTTTTACTGATTAGTTGACTCAGTATCATTCGTCAGTTCACGTTCCATGAGTTGGGTTAGTCGAACTGTGTTAGGTAGGAAAACAGAACGATATTGTTTCTACTGACATTGAAGAAATTTATGTTGCTGATAGGTTTATCAAAGTAAAACGAAATGCGAATTTACAAAATCTCACCTTATAAACCGTAAGTTACTTAACGTTGTCAAATGGATAAATTGGTTATTATGGAAAACGATGTGCAGATATTTGGTCAAGATAGGAATGTGAATTATGAAAAAAGGTAGGTGTTTACATGGTGAAACTTTTTATCATATTAACATTGATTTTGTATCTTCAAGTGTGGTTGCGTTGCAAAGATGTCAAATTCTGTCTGACTCCGTCAACCCTCTTCAGACAATTTAGATTCCAGTAATTATGAATTGCTTTTCATATGGATAAGTCATTTTGATTATGCCTAAATAACACTGGCGTTTAATACCGACATCCAGACAACTTATATCCAGTTCAAAATGTTTAGACATGTGCTAAATGTTGAAAACTAAAATGGCTTTCATATCATTGAGCGGTGCCAAGACTGTCACTAACTTTATACGGATTCCTGACATTCTAGTTTCACTCCATTTTTAAGTGTTGGTTTGTAGGGACTTGGTTGGTTTCAGGATTTCTTCATGAGCTGACATTAGTTGGAGAACTCTTGGAAATCCTGGGAGTACTGGATAACTGTTTCGTCCTAGTTTGGGACTCTTCATCAATACGCACCCACCGGGATTCTTGTCTTATCTTGTCTTTTTTATGTTATCTTCATCTTGTCTTATCCTATCTGTAATGTGTGGTAATTTGCAGACTAATTTCCATGGAGTTACCATTTGTTCCAGTAATGCATGTGGGTGTGTTAAACAAGTGAATATAACCACGTTTTCAATGATAGATTCGGACCACCAGCAGCGTCCACAGTCAAAGTCAATCACGATGAAGTCTTCGAGTTGCATACCGCCAGGCGTAGTAGAGATTTCTAAGTAGGGCGGATCGCTTTCCTGTCATCACGTTCTGCTTTTATCAATGTATAGCTGCACAGCAGCTAGAACAACACCTTTTTATTAGTAGTGATTACGTATAATTTGATAGCAGCATTTTGAGTGACAGTGGTGCAAAGCCCTGTATATTTCAGATCAAAGTGGAGTCACTCGTTTAATATCCTCCTTTATTTTATATTGATCGACTAATCAACAAATAAAACATTCAAATTCATTTCAGATTAATTGGTGCAGTCTTCGCAGCAGTTTTGCTTCTTGTTCAGAACGTTGAATCACAATTCCCGGTGAACTACACCTTCCTTTTACTCACTGTGAGTTTATCAGTCTGTTGGATATGTGTACACATATTTGATTCTTTCAAATAGTGATTTGATCATTTGTTCATCAATAGTGGTTGGTAATAAGGAATGAAGTCAGTACCAGTAGACTAGATGCTAATTTCTTGAATAATGTTATGATTTCTGTGGTAATTTTCACACGAGCGAGACATGAGTTAGAATAGTAGAACAACCTATGTTTTGAGAGTTAAACTATGACACTGTGCTCATTTCAACTGTCGAACTGTCGAAAAGTTATTTTGACTTCGTGCGTGAAGATGACTGCCTACTCACATACTACTACTTTGTGGATTACTTTTTGACCGTAGATGAGCTTTTCTTATTCTTTTATGCCTGAGTAATTTGCAAAAACACCTGAGTAATGTCAAATGCAAACTATATATTTCTCTAATATGAAGATTGTCATTCTCATTTTAGTCGCGTCTGCTTAAAAAGTACAAAAGTTGTCTTTAGAAGAAAAACTTTTCAATTATGGCTTCTTTGAGGATGTGGATTAACTTCGCTTTCGGTATCGAGCTGGACTGGCATTCAGAAAAGTGTTTGGGGGCGGCTCCGTGTCACGATTCAACAGAAACGCAAATTCTTGAATCGTTGAACTCTGTTCAAGGTGGCTTCATCAGTTAGCAAAATTGTCCAGTCCTCTCTGAATACCAATTACCTGTCTAACTGATGGTGGTCCGTGACGAATTCTAGACTGTTAGCTTGTTATGAGGGAAAGGAATAATGCAACGTAAATCAGCGCATCCTACTGCTTATATTTGTGTTCGGCATAATTTATACGTTTTACAGGTATTAACTTCGTCTTGTGGAATCGCTGGCTTCACAGGATCTCTTCATTTATGGGCAGCGTTGTCATGGAGTTTGGCAATATCTCTAGCTGTGATAGCCGTGGTAGTTGGATACCAACTGAGTCAATTGAGTCATACAGGGGACGATATTATGATAATTTTTTCATTCGTATTAATGCTGTTGGGTGGTATTCTGTTAGCCGCTGTATACTTTTCCGGCTATAAAGTGAGTGGCATTTGGACTTAACAAATTTTCCTGAGAAGTTATTTGCATGACACTAATAAATTTCTCATATCTCATAACTAGTGTACATTGCGATGACGTTATTTCAAACTGTCTGATGTCTGAAGTAACTACTTCATCATTTTCTTTGATTCTTCTCAACATCACAAATGAATTGTAAGAACGTTCATTGCTTAATCACATGAGTACTTCATGTCATTCTCACGTAGCTATCTGGTGATCCAGTTTTGTTGACGGTTTCGCAATGTTATGTCAACTATAGGTTTCCAGACCGTAGGTGTTACGAACTTCCTGGAATAATTTGAGCACCGAGTCAGATTGATTCATTATAAATTATTTAAATTAATCCCAGTGTGTTAAGAAAATCAAAACAAGATTTTTCTGAACGTTTCGCAATGTAAGCCACAGGTTCTCCAGCAGATTTATTCGGATTTTTATTAATCATCAAAATATATAGTCAAACATTTTTACATAAATTGAAGTCAGTTTATTTGAAAATCATTTGTCCATGGAAATTTTTACCAATAAAAATATGTAAGCAGTCATCATATATATTTGTAATGACATATCAAACTGTTGCTGTGTTCACTCTTCTATAGATGATTTGTAAAGATTAGTTTTGTATGAGTGTGTGTGCACATATGTTATTTGTCATATGGAAAATACACAAATTCATATGTGATAAACATGATACCACGTGTTTCGAAAGGTCATGGAGGCTCATAGAGTGTTTGTTGTTGTTTCATCTGTCTTGCTTCATAAGAGTTGGCCATATAGGTGATAAATCTATCCCTTCTTTCCTATTCACTGCATTTGATGTGGTTAAATGTGCAAGGCTTCAGAAGTCAATCTTTCTTCATATGAATGAAATCCTTTTCCAAGAATTTCGACATTGTCGAAAACAATCTTATGTCCACTGTCTATCACATGCATTGCTATAGCCGAACTTTTTTATAGACTTTTTAATTCTACTTCATTTCTAGGTGGACGTTTCGTGCATAGTCTGTGTTCATTCACTCTGATGTTCACTGCCAACTGCTCTCTCCTGTATAGCATGCATCACATTCTGGACACTATCTTGTAGACACATTTACTTTGTGACATTTTAGGAACTAAATCTTTGACATGCACGAGCGCTTTCTCCAGAGAATTATAGGGTTTGACATAGACTTTAATATTATATGAAGCAAATAGTCTTTGAAGTTGTTCAGCTGTGTTCTTTTGATATCGAATGGCTAACGTCGATAGCCAGGATTGTACTTTGTACTTCGTGTTCACCTCAATGTTCGGAAGATTGTAATAACTGCTTGCATTTTCTTCAAGTATCTTTTATTCTTCCAGCTGACTGACTGAACCAGCGTCTTGTACCTATGTTCCCATGTTGCCTTTTCATAAAGGCTCTTCGACGATTGGAAGAAAAGAGCAGTGATTCAGGGAAAAAATTACTTGAACTATTCACTAAAAGTGGGGGCTTCTGTGGCTCGATCTGTGTAGTGAATAACTTGTTGGTGTCTAAAGATATTTTCTCGGTGCAAACAGTATCACTTCACTACCGGAAACCGGAGATATTGCCAAATCATTTGTCTCAGACAAGACCAGATGAGCCTCCGGGATTTTTCAACCAGTCAGTATCTACCAAGAAAAATGAGTGCGTAGGTGGCACAGTGGTTAGGATTCTCGCCGACTATGAACATGGTCCGAGGTTCGATCTTCTGCCTACGCACACCTGATATCTATGGTCGACCTGCAAAATTTGGGCTACCGATATCACATGCTGAAAATTCCATAAGTGTATAGAAAATACGGTGTGGAATCAGGCTTTAATCAAAAGTAAAAATTAAATAAATAAAATTATTATCAGGATCAGTGCAAAGAATATGCAATACATAAGAACATTAAAGATGAAGAAGTATTATGGCAGCACTAGTAGTTCATTACAACTTAAAATATTTAATGTAATCATCTTTTATTTTCAGGTAGCAGCGTATATAGTCTTCAGTGTATTTTTTGGACTTGGTTTAACCATGGTAAGCAGTTGTGCCAAATTTGAAAATATTCATAAAATTGTTTTCTGTAAATCAATGTCCCATCTGTATTCAGTAGCTTATCAACACAAGAGAGGCCTAAATGTAATTCCATCTCGACTACCGTTTTTTGTTTAAATTCCCTATACGTTCTTCAGTGAGTAGATGTGGATTGCATTTCGAATAGTTCTGAATTAATATCCGTGTTTTCTTTAGTCAGATTAGAGCAGGAACAGATAATCAGCTTTTGTCTATACTGTTACTAGTATAATGAAATTGACAAGCCTCCTACTTGAAAAATTGTTCCTTCAATAAACTGAAAATTGCACTTAGTGTAAAATGTGATATCAGTTGCCAGAGGATTTGAGAATGTCGCGTAGTGAACAAGATAATTCCTTTTCCAGCCAATCTTCAACCAGTAAAGGAAAGGAGGGTGTGATGTAGTGCTATAGGAAATGTTAAAGAAACGATATTCCTAATTGTGGTGGACTGGATTATGCGTCAGACAGTGAGTGGGAAACGAGAAGACAGGAATATCCTGGACCGACCGACGTGAAGAACCTAGAAGACCTGGATTTGGAGCGTGGACGACTTATGTTTGATGTCACACAATCGAAGACTTACAAGCGAAAACCGACAAACTGGTCGAAGAAGCAGCCGGCGAAGACAGGACTCCAGGTAAACATAGACAAGACGGAGGTTATGAAAATAACCAACCAACAACAGCAACAACATCCAACGTCAATCACCATCAACGGGAGGGATTTGAAAGAGGTTACTTCATTCACTTATCTAGGGAACGTTGTCTCAACTACAGGAGGAGCGGACGAGGATGTCAAATCGAGCGAGAATCAGGAAGGCGAGAAACACATTCATCAACCTGAAACCAATCTGGAAATCTTTGTCACTCAGCATCACCAACAAAATTCGGATTTTCAATACAAACATCAAGTCAGTCAGTTCTTCTATACGGATCAGAAACTTGGCAGGCGGGTCACAAAGAATATTTCCAACAGGCTGTTGCAGACCTTTATTAGCAGCTGTCTTCGCTCTATACTGAAGATCAGATGGCCGGAAAGAATCACCAACAAGGAATTATGGGAACAAACAAAACAAGGACCAATCGCCCAACAAATATGCAGGAGAAAGTGGAGATGGATCGGACACTCGCTGAGGAGACCGCTGGGTGACATCGCGCGTCCAGCCCTCCAGTGGAACGAGGCCGAAAGGGGAGCGGCGTGTGGGACGTCGGTGCATGGGTGACATGGAGGAGATCGTGTGAAGAGTTGAAACAGTATGGACTAACATGGATGGAGGCGAAAAGTACAGCAGAAGACAGAAGCAAATGGAGACGTGCAGTTGAAGCCCTATGTTCCACTAGGAACCCAAGGGAGCAATAATAATAATAATGGAAACTTCAGTACAGAGGAGCGATTAAGCTGCAACACATATGTACCATATCCTGAGGATTTTTCAATGAACTCAGTGGTCTGCAATAAGGAAACATTAAATATTAGTAGAGTATATCCCATGAAGACCACAGTTTCATTGTCGATATTTTGGTCTGAATCCTTCCTTATAAATTCAGAAGCGCTATCGATTATATTCGTAAGCATTTCTCGATACTGAGTCCTAATTCCAACTGTGTCAAATTCCCCTAATGAAATCATTAAAACAGTTAGTCTGTTTGATAAATTTCAATAAGGCATTCAGAAGACAAATTTCGCGAGATGATATCATTTCGTAGTTTCCTTACAACCTCTTTACAACTAACATGGTTCACAGTAGGAATGAATAAAATACATGACAATTACTCAGTTATATAAAACAAAGTACATACTAATGACCATTCATATTTAAATAGGTCAAGTAGTCCATTGTGGGCGAAGTTTGAAGTCTATTGTTTTCTGTACAGACAGTTTAGGATGTCTGTGATTAA
Organism: Trichobilharzia regenti; assembly: GCA_944472135.2. Lineage (NCBI taxonomy): Eukaryota > Metazoa > Platyhelminthes > Trematoda > Strigeidida > Schistosomatidae > Trichobilharzia > Trichobilharzia regenti. The sequence continues at coordinate 21,869 of CALYDD020000240.1, read as the reverse complement.
TCCAAATTGCCTCCATCACCTTCAATAACCAGCCTTGAGTTAAAATTATGTGAAATAATTTTGAAACAGTCACTTATATTGCCTTTATGACCTGATATTATTAAGTGATTTGCAGTGGATGATGATGGATTTTCATTCAGATTAATTCCCTGGGAATTTCTATTTGATTTAGTAGCCATTTGGGAACATGTTCTTTCGACTACATTGGATCATTCTATTGGTTCTACCTATGTCGGTGTCACAGCAACTTCAGGTGAACTTGCAGATACAGTTTGAAGTAGAGTCCAGAGAATTTCCTCTTTTAATCGTAGGTACAGGGATCGAAAGTGTTCGGCAATTGAGAAAAAGAGATGTGGCGTAGAATGTGCGTTTGATGGCTGACTGAAGTCTTTGAGCTGTCAACTGCATAATCTGGTCGCCCTTGAATGGTAGGTTAATAAAGAGAGCTTTCTTTGGTACAGAAGCTGTCTTTTCGAGATGTGGTCTTTCTTTACTGTGATAAGTGATAAAGTTTTCCGGATAAACATAAGCTAATAAAACTGAATGTATATGTCGAAACGCATCCATCAATGTGTCACTCGTGCATATTTTTCGGGCCCTTGAGAACAAACATTTCACTTGGGAACGTTTATACTGGATAGGAACAAAACTAGTCAAATGAAGATAATGTCCATTCCATGTCTGTTTACGAAAAATCGATCACTGAATCGTTCTATCATCTCTCCTGGTCATTGTGATATTCAGGAAACCAAGCTTGTTATTCCATTTTAGTTTGGAAGTCACTCTGACATTTTGATAAATACGATTAAATAGGGTAATAAAGTTTTCAATAGAGTTACCATTATTATCAACAGTGAGTGTACCAATGGGTGAATCTAATATCTTTTTTCTAAACATTAAGATATTGTCTCTGATGTAAGTGACGGGGATAGTTTAGTTTTTCCCATAGCTTGTGATGTTATCGCAAATGAAATCAACAGTCTCATGAAGAGGAACGTTGTTGAATAAAGACTCTATGTTGATTGAGCACATAACCTTTTCCTTAATGTTCAGGTTGTTTGACAACACAAAATATAGAGTTTTATAGATATCATTTTTCAGCAGGAGGAGTTTTCGAAACTTCTGTTTGTCAAAAAGTACGTTGGGGGTAAATATTTACTTGGCTGGAAATAGCCTCATCAAAATTCATTATAATTTCCAGACTTATTTTGCACCTCCTGATGTCTGAAAACCCCGAATCCAATGACAACGCAGTAAATAAGGACAAACGATGCAAAAATTTTAACTGTGGGAATTAACTGAGTGGATGATATTCAAAGCGATAATAACAGTAACAGATTGATTGTAACAATTATAATAATTGTAATGACAGAATCAAAGGATATTGGATGACATAAAAACTAAATAAACCTCCTCTTTCTGCACATATAATGTAATGACTGTCATAAATGGGCTAGGCACTTTGTGTAGAATGGTGAAAACTGAGGTTTGTCAGTATGGTTCTCTGCACCAGCGTTGAAACTCACTGATGGTCTTCATTAGTCCTGAGACGATTGCCTCATTGTTTTTTTATTTGACATCTGGTTTTATTTCATTTTTATTTTTATTCTGCTTGTAACAGGCATTATTTCTAACGGCACAAGGTTTAAAACTTTGTTCTCAGAAGTCAAGAATCACTGCTTTACCAGTTAAATTGGCTCTGATTACCTGGGCTTTGATAATTTTGTTATATCTGACCATATCAATCAACTTTGCTATGGAACGATGAAAGCATCCACAAGAAGCTTCTTTCCGAAGATCTGGAATTCCGTGTTAACTATTATTCGATACTTATTTATACATAAGACCATATATTGGTTAGAGTTTGTTTTGTAAAATTGTTTATGAAATTAACTAACATTTTCATTGAAATAATTGAGCAAAACCTTGGCTTAATAAATTCAATAGGAAGAGAGATGTTGATTAACTGGTATATTCCATTTCTGTACACATAGCTTGATCCAAATAAAGTCCAATATCACTGGTAAGAACTGGTGTTTTTTTTCTTTTCTTTATTTCTGTCACAGTGTGTGTCTGATGACTTCTCTGTGAGTCGAGATATATTTTATGTGCAATGATGACTTCTGCTCATATGAATAACAAAGAATCACAGTATAATTCAATGCCTCTTGAACTATTGCACAAACCCATATTATTTGTGATAAAGTATGTGTGCACTTCGTCAGCAGGATGCCCTTAATAGAAAATTCCTAACAAAAAGCATTGGTGGAGTCATTTCCATTATATATCTTTAACACTTTATTGTTATCTCAAGTTGAATATACTTCTTCGACTTTCGAGTATTTGAATGTATTGATCTATCAAATAAAGTGTATAATTTGCTAGCAAAATATTATCGTTTATCACATTGGTGATCATTATAATATGCAATCACCCACCTTAATATGTTTCATCAAATCACTGATATTGTGTCTGAAATATTTGTATACAGCTGTACTTTGAATTCACTATATAATGTTAAGAAATACTCACAATTAAGACATAATTACTTCAGTACAAAGATTTTGGTTTTTAAACTAGTCAAAATAAACTCTACTAACGAACAAAAAATGGATTGTCGTGTAAATATATGCAGCAATTGCGCATAGTATTTCACACCGGAAATTCATAAGCCAAATGATGTAGAATGGAAACCCAGAAAACTTCATTAATAGATACGGCAAGAGTGAACGTAAGACACCCGATGCAACCTCGGTCAGCAAGAGGCCAATTCTTATAGAACTTGACTTCACAGGAGATGATATTATGAGAACTGTAAAAAACGATTAAGCACAGTCCTGTGCAGGACATATCCTGCAGTAAAACTGGTTCTTCTACACAGACCATTCTCCTCGTTGGTGTAGTCAAAGGTCGATAAGTAAAACTAGTTATATTGTGGGGAACAGAAAGAGAGGCATTAGTTAGATTCTCCGATTATGTTTCGGATAGCTGCTGCCTAAATTAGTTAGTCAGCTTAAGCACTTCAGTTAACAAACGTCCCATATACTCAGGACATCGAGTAGACGCGCTGCCATCATCCGAAATAATTAACAGACAAGATAGCGCAAGTCTTCTGAGGTTTGCTGTCACTGTTGCAATTAATTAGCTGAGACCTCGGCTGTGTATCGGATAGGAATTTGTCGTTGGACTTCAGTTAGCCTGGTAACTCATCCCTTAGTAAGTCTTTTCTTTCTAATCTAATTAAATTTGACATCCTTAAAGGATAATTCCTCTTGAACTTATGAATTCTGCTCACGATAATACATGACAGTGTTTTCATCTGGTCTGCTGCACATCAAATGGTGGTCTTCTGTTATCCTAATTCTGCGAGAAGGATGCATGATTTTGTCCATTTAGCACCATAGTATTGTCATTTCGTGAAATGCCAACGTATTACCGCATTTAACGTTATTGAAAACGGGAGAGATATGATTAAATAAATTAGTCGTTCAATGAGTTGAGCAGAAAGACGCTATTGTATTTCCAATGAAGAAATGTGTGTCATTCATCCTTTGAGTAAATCATGTTTGCTTAGAACAGAAAAAAATATACTCCAATGGTTACATGACGTATATGACTAGACCTGAAGACCAGAAAGCTAGGTGACAAAAATATCTTCAGCAATGTAACTTCGTATGCATGCACTGCTCTCGCACATACAATACAAATAATGTTACGTTATGTTAACAGTTATTCAGTCCACACAACTACTGTCCCTTCAGCATTAAAAATGATGTTTTCTCTGTTCGTCTGGAAGAGGTGAGTTGGATGCAATATCGAAGGAACAGACGATTACGTCGGCACTTTTATATGCCGCAATGGTCAGTCATAGTTGCAACTGATGTAAAGGGAAAGAATCACATCTCATTTCTTGAGGGTGCGTCGCAGTGGAAGTGAGCGGCAAAGTAGTGACAGAGGGTTCCTAAAAAGGAAACATCCAATGTGAAAGGTGGACCAATGCATCTAGTGGGGTAAAATAGGTAAGCTAATTTAATTGCACAACATCGACTATCCTTGTTGAACCCTATCTAATTGTTATTCGTTTTACTGGGGCTCGCTGACACGATCAAGTCACTTTCTGCTTCTCTTCGCTTCAAACAGCTATTTCTAAGGAAAATCAATTTCAGTCGTTTTAAATTCGAATATATTCGTTTATTGCAGCTCTGATATGTGGATAAGATAGCCAGAGTGAAGAAAAAACGCAGCAAAGCGTGTGTGGTAACTCTTAAACTATTTCACATTTCTGAAGTTTCATCAGGTCAGTAGGTTGTTACAATCTGTTCACACCAAGTTTTTTAGATGGAAGTGGATTTCTTCGTCTGAACGTGTACCACAACAGTCCTTTTTGATGTGCACTTACAAAATTCAGACCGTGGAGTACCTGGATTATGTTGTATTCTGATGACAAGATGGTATATTTGGGAATTGCAGCAACTCGCACGACTCTCACCGTTTTCAGGATGTCCTCTAGAAGCTTTACGACTTAGTTTCGTGCTCAATGTATTTCAGTGTTTTGGAAAGAACAATCGCGCCAGGTCTCAATTCGATCAGCACGTGATTTGTCTTAACTCAATCCAGCTAGTTAGTTCCATTGGGGCTGTGTAGTGTAAATTCTAGTCTCTCTCTTTCTGTCTCCAGGATGACGCCACTAAGTATTTTACTTATCGTGGACACAATCATCATTCCATTCCAGTCCTTGCAGAGTGAGGCATAAGTCTACCTCCTTTGGTAGCTTGACAAGGTAGCCTTTCTGCTGTTCAGCACGCACCTTAGTTTCCTTTCAAATGTTTTGGAAAAATAACGTGAGCATATTCGTCACAGTGTCCGTGTCCGTTTTCAGTTATTAGGAGGAAAAATCCATCTGACTCTGCTGCCTCTTCGATCTTCAAAAGTTTGGTTGCATTCAAGATTTCCGCTCTCTTGGTTGGAGGATTGGTGTCCACTAGCAGGTTGTTCTTTGCATGATATTGTTAATGATGGTGGTGATTTGTTTTCCGGTTAACATTATAAACAAGTAGACAAATTCATTTTGGTTTAACTTCTAAAATCAACCTTAACTTAAACGAATATTAATCTTTCAGATACCTTGTGATTTATCCTGATCATATCCTTATTCACAGACAATATCACACTCCTAACATTCGAAAGGAGAGAGTTCACTTAACAGACCATATAACCTATTGATCATGATCAATATTGAATTCAAATTAGTGATTCTACAGACGGTGACTTATTTACCATGACAGACTATAATTTGACAAACACTATTCGTCGAATGCACAACACACATAATCTTACAGTATGATTAACCTGCGTTGGTGGCACAACGGTTAGGATGCCCGCGGACCATGTTCGTGATCCGGGGTTCGATCTGCGGCCGATGCACACCTGGTACCAAGGGTCGGCCTGCTAAATTTGGGCTACCGATATCACATGCTAAACATTCTACACATGTTTGAAAATACTGTGTGAAATCAAGCTGTAATAAAGAAAATAATTAACTAAAAATTAGTAGTCAGATTTCTGACTGCTGCATATATATTAGGATTTCTGACTCCTTTCAGATAATACATAATCACATAACTAGATGCATCTTTGTTCTCTGAAACCTGCTTGAGGAAACTGACAGCTAGAGACACCGTAAGTCAATGAGTGTATTAACTTCAAGTGTCGTAGATAAGTCACTATAGACGCCACATTATGAATTATCTCAGTCATCGTGATAATTAATCCAATCAGCGTGTATTTAAACCTTGTAAAGAGAGTGTAAAATATCACGCTGTAAAAGGACAGTATTCACTAGATACATTTTCATGGCCACTGTACACCTGTATGTTCATTGAAAGTTCGTGTTTAATATTTTGCAAGACCTTCAGCATTGCTTATGTGTATCAGAGTTGAGGACGGATGAAAAACGTTCAAATGAAGTTTTCACATTTAAAGAAACTGATAGAGCACCAACTAAAATTGATACAGTTGCTTGCTAGTCTACGAATTTCGTCTCCAGCTAATTACCCTATCGTTAGCAGCATCTCTGAATCCGTGTATCACCCAAATTCAAACGTTACATTCCACAGGTGGTTCTGCAGATACGAAGACCTATACTGAATGGACTTCGCGAGTACTAACGATGTATGAAATGCATTGAATTTCTAACTGCAGAGGTTGAGTGCAGCAGAGGTGGATAAATACTGCAACCTGATTCCACCCCAGAAGACCTGTGGTAGAACGTTTGATGAGACTGTCCTCCAAGCACACTGTCAGTAGTTTCGTGACCACAGGTCGTTGTTCAACTTCCCTTACCACTGCATGAAACTTGTACTCAAAGAGGACGACGACATTCGCACTCAGATTGGTATTGCGTACCGCTGATGTGAATGTTTCAAGTTAAAGTCAGCTCGGAAGACCTATTCAAATTTCTTATCTTCTTTTGTGGTCTGTGGTCAACCAACTTCTCAGGTATAAGAATTCGATTGTTGAACAGAATTGAACAACACCTGCAAATGAAGTTTGAAATTCATTGGTGAATTATATTAGTGTCTAGCCAAACTTCGAAAGGTATCACGCTCATCCGTCTTTATGTCGATAATGAAGTCGAATTAAATGCGTTGCATCCAGTACCGTCGACGTCTTACTCACAGCATAGTCAGCAGTCGACTCTTCCTTTTAGCATATTGGCATTGTATGGCTTGGCACTACGTAAAATCATGCCACATCATTGGTCAAAGTGATGCATATTGTAAGCGGATTCGCCGAACAAGGTTCATAAACCGATGCCATCGATGAACAATGACGGAGATAATCAGCAAAATACATGTCTAACACTCGAGGACTCCAAATTCACGTAATTATATTGAGGTGAAAATGAACTCATCCTACACCTCTGCAGACAGACTCGGTATCCGACATTATGATACTATGCAATTATAAAAAAGCAGCATGCGCTTACATGATGAAAATCAATTATCATATTTGTGTTGATCATGTCACTTCATGCTAGAAACCAAGGTTGTTGTAATCAGGTTAAATTCTGTCTTCAGTGCATCACTGCTATTCATCAGACAGTGTGAATTCCATTTCATTTGAAGTCCTTCTCATATAAGAAATACTTTTTCATTTCTGAAGTTCTTCTGGATGATGATATCAATATTGTAAGAGTCAATTTTGTGACCTGATTTTATGGCGTAGTGTGTAGACGACATACAGCTGATGATTTTCCTAGCTTTTCTAGTTCAACCGAATTTCTCGCTGGTCGAACAGATGCTCTAAGGTGTTCATTTTTTCTGATTACCTTGATTTTTCTCTTGCAACGTTTGTGCGATATATATTATCCCATCACATTCCAGGCATTTATTTTGTACGCACACTAAGATAGAGAATCCTTAGGCATGTGGTCTTTTACATTCAAAAGGCTGCTTTATGGTGTGTGTGCGTACCTGATCTTTTAAAAAGCACGTTTTAAAAGACTCCTTGTTATCTACGTGCGTGCAGCAAGATTAACAAAAAATCATTTCCCCGTGAGCATCATTCACTATCGAATGGATATATATATATATATATATATTCAAATAAAGGAGGTAAGAAAGTCATTCTAGCTATCCGCTCCCCCACCACACCACAGTTAATGTAACCAAGAACAGCATTGATGAGATTAAGCGGAATTTATTTCAGAAAGTCGACTTCTTAACATGATTACGATCGGAGCATCATGAGATATTCTACTTGACACAGGTAGGCGTTCACTGAATGTTGTCAACATTCAGGAGTTCATTTTCGTATAGTCGGTGACCTAAAGGTACCAAAATGTTGTCGTTTTCAGTATCAAATTTCGGTGGGACATCTACTGAACAAATTTCCTGTAGGCAGTAGAAAATATGAGAAAGAAAATCAACCACCCTTTGTTTCTAATTGTGCAGAGTTTGTGTGAAATTGATTAACTTCCCCGAAAAAATTAAATAACTGATCAGAGAAATTCACAGTAAAAGTACTATATTAATTTGTTGGTTATATATCACACAAATATCCAGTCAGTCAAACAGTATTATTCATCGCTGGATGACAAAGTCTTTCGAAAACAATTTGCCTATTTTTCATTATCATTTCATCATTTATAATCACACAAACTTTCAAAATACCGTTTCTCAGTTATCTTTATTCCGACATCTTCGCCGAAGGTCACAGTTTACAGTAGGATTTTCCAGATGTCAAAGTGGACAGAAGTTGAATCACTCCTATTGGACGCATTCCACCGTCTCGGTCGATTCAACAGATAAAGACTCAAACAGTTAGCAGTCCTTCCATCTCCTCTCTGTTATATTAGATTTTCAAACCCTTATCTTATTCTATTACCCCAAAGAATTTTGTTTATTCCTTTACGTTCCCAGTGGAACATAGGGCTTCAAGCCAGAACACGTTTCAGTGGCAGTGGCGTCTATCTCACGGGGTGAGGTTGCTAGTCTCATTCCATAGCCAATTTTTAGGCTAGTGTTTGTCCTCACAGCCGACCTGATGCACCTAACTAGTCACGACTACCTACTAGAAACTCAGGTACACTCACATGTGCACCCACCGCTTAATAAATCATCTTTTCATTTGTATTATTCAGTGAGGATGAAGGATACACCTTGAAACACCTCCTTGATCCAAAACCAGCCACCCATCCCACCGCACCCATAAGACCAAACAGAATCTTACAAAATGGATGCGCAGTTATCTCTTTACACTCTACAACACAACAAAACATTAAGAAAACGAACATTTACTTAATCGAATTTAATTGTTGGATGGTGACTAACAGTGGAATCCAGGATGCGCATTTCGTCCTATTTGGGACTCGTCTCCTGGATGTACCTGCATTTCTCAGTGGGTGAGAGGCTCGAACCCAGTGCCCATAGTTTCAAACTCAGAAGCGTTATCCACTAGACCACTTGGGCCATGAGAGCCACCTGAGACCGGGCACTTCGGTCCAATCAATCCACGGAAAATCAAAATGGTCAATTAAATTTACTTACTCGAATAGCAGCGTCGATCTGCTTGCACACGCCATCCTTGTAATATACCTGATGACTGAGAAGAAGACATTCATCATTTTACTCATCAAACTTGTCCAGAAAAAACATTTCAAATAAGATTGATTATTCAACAGACAATACTCACATTTTCAATCACCTGCTCTTCATCATCATCATCAGTTTCTAAAGTTACATTCATCCACAATACGGAATGAATCAATTGGAGTTATTCACAGGGTGAATTACGTTGTTTAAATAACATCGAATCAATGAGAATATTAATGATATCAATGGATTACAGTACGACAGCATTAACATGACACTTAACACAATGAATATCAGACAAATTAGGGATAGTAATAACAATAATCTGAAGCCCTATGTTCCTCTAGTAATTAGAGGAAATAATGATAAATAATAACAATAATACAAATTCATGAATTTATAGGCTGCAGAGAGAGAAGGCCGGCCAAAGTAATAGTAGTAGCAAAAGAGGCTGGCTAGTTGGACCTGTTTCGTCTCCACACATAAACAGAGTACCTTTTGTTTTAGGCTATTTGTTCCGAGTATTTTGTTCCTGAATGCTTTTGGCGATTTGTTTAGTAGCTGATATATGATGATGGAGAAGGATTATTCAATATTAGCTGTGTGGCCTGTCGGTCTGGACCAGGCCGTGTAATATCGAACTGTTGATGTTTTTCACTATGCCTCTGTTAAGCCACATCACACTGGTAGGTTTATCCGATTAAACACAAAAGCCAAGTTCTAAGAGCATTGGCCAATATAAATCACAAACGCAGTAGGATTGGTAGATGAGATTAAATGTGACCAGCTACTCCTAATACTTCATCTTTCAATCAAGGAATCACACCGGTCGTGTTGACAATACAACTTGTAGTTTACCAGAGTTAATATTCCTGTGATTAGATTTTCTTAACTTCTTCGTAATTATTTTGCCAGGTATATCGTCCTTGAATTTCAGTGGTAAAAGTGTGAATGTTTTTTGTTCACCGAGTGTGAATATTCATTTTTTACTTTCTTGGTCATGTTATTTCTGATGAACTTTTCTGGATAGCCATTTTCAATTAGGGTGTCATATGCTATGCCAAGTTCATCTTCAGTTACATTTTTTGAGCATATAACTTTGAACCTGTAGCTGAGTCAGGTCCTCACTGAATTTTTTTGTACTGGGGGGGAGGGAAGCTGTGAAAATGTGTATACTGTCCTGTTCACATAATATTCTTGTGTGCAATTTTTTTTCTTTTTTTACAACCATCAGGTTTTCTTGTGACGAGGACATCTAGGAAGATAATTCATTCTATTTTGGGATTCCTCTTCACACGTGAAACCACTAGCAGCAGAGTACACTTCAGTGAACTGAGTTTTCACTGTGTTTTTCTCCGAAAAGACCAGTATTCTTAAGTATGTGGGTGCGCAGATGAAACAAGTCTATCTAACCAGCCAGACACCCCTGCTTATACAACGCTGACCGGCCTTCTATGTCTACAGCCTTTAAATTCATGAATTTGTATTATTATTATTATTAATACTGTTCCTGGATTGTCTAATATTTATTCAGCATGCAGTTTCATGCTGATGCATATGAACACACATAGAGCTGGTGTTCAGTTGCAGTCTATTCACACTATCACTACTGCTAATGATTGATTCGCTGTTATTCTGAACAATGACATTAATATTGTTTATAACACTAATTCTTTCATCCACTATTATGGATGTACGAATGGATGGATACGTAACTGTGAAGAATCTGATGATGATGATGATGACGATAAAGTGTAGGTTATCGAAAGGGTGGGTATCCTTTGTCTGGTAATTTTATTATTATAATCATAATCATTAAGATAATTATTGGCAAATGGTTTTGGGGTGAATGTTTAAAAGCCTAGTTAGAGAAGTCACATAAAAGTAATACGAAGCTACACGATGTTAATTAACAAGAGCCTTATAATACATGTCACGAACGGAGCTGAGACCTAGTAGACTATGAGCGAATACTAACTTTATGCGCTGGCTAATTTGTCCTAATTGTATGTCAACAACAAAAACAACAATAATAATAATACCACCAGGCCGCAAAAGATAGAAGATAAGACTGAATGTCGGTAATAGGGCTTCTACTGTCTAGAAACAACAGTCAAAACAGAAGGTTGACTGTGCTTGCGAATTTGTATGTTTAAAATGACCTTGAAAACTACCGATTTCATTGGTGCAATCATGCAACGGCGGATACTATCCTCATGTAAGCCACTCCAACTGTATGCACAAATTGACATGAAGCTCTGCCCTCTTGACATAGTCAGAAACATTAGGAGAACAGAGGAGAGGATAAAACTTCAATTTTCTGAAGATAACACGTGGAGCATTTGTCTCAAGGAAACAAAGATTACTGCAGTGCCATTACTAGATATCTTATCAAAACGGGTCGTGAGTTGGACATTATGGAATTATTCAAAATCAATAATAGACATAATAGCTCACTTTCCTTCATGTTTGCCTACCGAGGTAATCGTATTCAAACGCCTGAAACACGATTTATGTGTGTTCAAAAGAAGCAGTTATCACCAGTGTTTCCTCGCCCTGCCATGCCTGGTAACTGGATATCTTCACTATCCCCCACTCTCTATCTTTCACTTGAATACGTTGTCTACAGCTTTAACAGCTTCTTCATTTTATACCCTGTAACACTGCTTGTCCCTTGTTTCTATGGTATGAGTTGAACTCATCACAGAATTACTCATCCATCATCTTATTCATATCATACCTTTCCCTAATTCTTAATCCTTTTGGTTTTATTCTTATCAACCACTTATCGTGGTGAACGCTCAAGGGAAAATACTATACAAGAGTGATTTCTGAACACTGTTCATTGAGTTTGAAGTGCCTTGTTAACTGCTGCTATGTATATCATATTTGCAAGGATTTTAAGTTGGTTTGGAGGCTGTTAGTAGCAACTGATGACTAGTCCACGAATATTTGTTGGTATCCTCTTGATTCTATCTGCACACAGTGTGGAGTTCTCAACATTTCGTTCGATATTCCATGTAATTTTTTCGAATAATATTAAAAACAATCATAAAGATAATAATACAACGATGGATTGATTGTTAATGGCAGCTCTCCTTTGGTATTGGTATGATAGTGAATTCATACAAATACGTAAAAAGTCTAATCTTTATTGATAATGGTAATAATGTCAGTAGGCAAGATCGTCAGATTCATTGAAAAGACAAACTCACCATAGCTTACGAATAGGAGATAGCAAATAGAAGAGCCGATTATTTTGCTAACGTCATAGTCATTCAAAGGTTTCACGCCTAACATTGTTTATATCGCATAGAACAAGGGTTGGGCAAACACTGGGTCATTCAGTTCCTATACTCAGTAGAACGAGAAAATCATCTTTTGTACTGACTTATAGTTCTACCAGACGAGATACAAGCGATAAAAGGCGGGAAGACTTGAGAAAATAGGGGCTACTTTGGGTGTTGAATTTCGGTTAATGTGGATTAAGACCATTTCTGGCGTGAGTTATTCAGATGCCTATCAATTAACTAATGTAGTGACAAGCTGAGAGGCTAAGTTGCACACCACCACAATTTTAATGCGCTTCTTCTCAAAATGACATAGTCCTTTTTTATGAAGTAGCCCAGGAAATACTAAGGTGGGGTGTGGTGGGTTGTCGACCACTAAAGTACAGTAGGTATAATACAAGAGTTAACAAATTGTCAAAGTAGAGCGAGTTGAGTGATTCCAGATTGTCTTAGCTTCTTAATGTAGCAGCTCAGATGAGATATTTTCTTGGAGATCGATAAAATAAAGGATGACTAGTCAAGTAAGATCAGAGGATAGAATTATACCAAGGTAGTTTGTGTTACACGTAGTTTGTACTCCAGTCTCCTCTGTGCTACAAGCATTATATATACTAACCAGTTGTTGAAGATCACGTTAAGGTCTAAAGGAAGAGTCAACAGTCTGACATTTTGATGGATCTCACTTAAGATCATTCAGATTACACCACTGGCAGACTAATGATATCCGACAAATAGCTATTCAATTTAAAGGAGATTAAACGAGAAATGAACACGCTCAGCAATCAGTGCGTGTGCGTGGAAGTGACACAAACCAAACATCACATGTTAACAGTACCAGGCTAAAGCAATATCAAATATAAATCAATTTTGTCTAGTATCACTTACAAGAGACTTTCAGCACGAACGTTTTCGTCACTAACAGAACAAACGAGAACGTACAAAATGATCACGTGGAGTATTGAGTACACTACAAAACGAATTGATTGCATTTTATTCGTAGTATTTAACAAAGTTTTCATTTTTGTGAAACAGAACACGTTCGTCGTGATTAATAATTCAATAATTCAGTCATTCAGATATCTTTTCCGTAGGACAGCAGTGGTCTCAGCACACACCCTAAATCTCACTTGTTCTATGAAGTGTGTGCAAAGTGTCAGCGAACGTGTAGGCTGATAGGTGAGCCAATTCTGTACAAATCGCAAATTAAGGGCAACATATGTGTGCGTGTGTATGTAACTCAAGTGTTTATCATTATTGATTGTTTGTTATCTTAGACGTTTATGTATCGTTTATTTCAATTTGTGTAATGCCTTAGGAGTTACATTAGTGAATGAATTTATCCAGATAAAACGAATCGATTGATGATGCAATAGACTTTAGGACACTGACAGCATGTAACACATTTAAACGGAGAGATAGAGGTGCAGACACACACACATAAATAATCATTATCTTCGCCATTTTTATATACCAAACTATTCAAAAGAACAGAGAGTGTCTAAATTATCATTGTATCTTTCCTCTACAATATGAAAAGACATTGGTTAAGTGTTTTTTCAAATGCACTCACTGTATATGTACTGCTGACAAAAAATTGAAGAAGAAAGACAACTTTACACTAAAAGAAAAACCCACTGAGATGTATTGGCCATTAAGGAAATGTTAACTAAAAAGTTCTACCAATCCAATTCGATCCTATAAAAGAAGGTTTATATATACCTAACGTTCATGGGTGACCAATAAGGTTCGATCGGTAACCAAAGACTCAAGGTGGTAATTCATAGAAATGTTTATACTGTTAAATTTATTTTCATAGAGAACTTTGCTGTCGTGTAAACCCCCACTCTGATATCCGAACGATAGAGTCACACCTCATTTTGTTTATCACTTTACATGTATGTGTGAACACACGTACATTGGCAGGAGGACTCATCGGTCTCTCCCGCCTAGGGCTACACATCATATTACAAAGTGGCTACGACAACAACAAATTAAATATGCATATACAACTGATCCCAGATACGTCTGACATCATCTACAGCAAATCACGTTATAGAGGCAGGTCATAAGGCTGATTTCAGGAATGCATTTAAACCCAAATATAAGACAAGGTTTGGCCACAAACTTAAATTTGTTGAAGACTTAGCTGTGAAAAGTCCTAAAACTGTCAGTCTTACGTGTTGAAAAGTTATTTGTAATTACTTGAAACCTGCCTCTGTAATCGAATATGCTTCATAATATTTTCAACCTTTTCTTTGTTATCTCCCTACTCAATGGTTGTGAGCTTCACAGTCTGGCCTGCATTGTAATGACACATGCAACCTCTTGCCTTTTTTAAAACTGTACATAACAAGTTCTTGTGTTGCGCAAGTACACACTGCATTACATGCTTCAAATAAGTTTTCTGCGTCTTCTTATTGTGTTGTCGAAATTCATAAAATAAAAACTACTTGCTTTAGATTCAGGAAAACTGTGAGAAAACCAATAGACTGCAATCTAAATATAAGAATAATTTCCTGTGGGCAGACCGTAAAATCGTGAAGGATTACTTCAAGTACGTTGAACACGGTTGTAGGATGCCTCTGAGAAGACTCCTTTTTTAAGCTCCTCTCAGCGTGTTTGTTTGTGAGATGCTTTTCAGCCTTTTCGTCTCGATCTGTTGGGTTGTTCAGCTTTTGAAATTTTGTTTCATTTATTGGAAGTGAATTCACTTTGCCACGTAATGCATTGTGTTAATAATGGATGTCACTCCACGGTATTCTCATTATTCATACTCATCTCAAATTCCTATTTTCCTTCCTAAGCAAACCGTACAACAAACTTTTTAATAATTATCTCTTTTTTCTCCAAGACTGTGCATCATTCTTCTGACGTTTGCATTTCATCCACTGATTTAATGTACGTTATTTGTCTTTGTCCCGGTTAAATGTAAAATTTTAATATTCTTCTTAGTGGGTGGCTGATGATACTGATATGTTAATTAATGACCGATTTTGCTCCAGTGAGTGAAAGTCATTCTAGCCTTGGAGTGCGTGTGAGAATTGTTTAATATATGATAATTGTTGCTAGAGTTTTGGTACCACCATGTTCAGAACAGTCTACGTCTTTGTTCGGTAAATCTTGCAGTTGATATTTGGTTTACTAATATTGCCGTGTTGTGCGCTTTTGCTGGAAATTCTTTGATCTGTATTCTCTGGCATACCTTACGGCATTATCCAGGTAATTCTGAGTTTCAGATGCATTATAACCGTTGAATAGTTCATCAATTTTATTGAAAATAAATCTCCTATTATCGTCGGAATGTTTTTCGAACTGTTCATTACTCAAGAAGGTTTGGGTCAAGAGTACAGTAGGACAGGAATATTGCTTGTCAGATTTCAGATCGAATCGCTTTGGTTTTCGTCGCTATCATTTCGGTCATTATCAACACAAAACTGCATTTGAAACCAGATACGCTGGAAATTAATCCGAAACAGCCAAAAGTATCAAAATGGAAATGGTGGGAATTAGTTTACATTATGAAATTCCTTAGCGATAATCCATGTGTATCAAAGTATACACTTAATATCCCATATATACGTTAGCATTGTTCAACAAAATTATCGACAATATCATCCATGTTTAATGTTCATAGTGCGCGTTGTTTCTTAGTGTTATTACATTTCAAAAAGAACAATGTTTGTCACAGTTGGCAAGTTATATGTGATGTTTGGAAACTCGCACACACGCATATATATACACACAAAACCATGTTTATTCATGAAAAATATCGCTAAAGCATTTACAGTATTCCTCATAAGACTGTTCTTGGTTGGATAAACCTATTGAGGCTTTAAAGTTTCAATATCGAAAGTCATTTATTCAGTTAATCAATGAATTAAAGGATGATCCAATAGTCATGTGTCTGATGTTTCCAATGAAACTGAATATTTGCCGTTAATAGTTAAAAGATAAATAGACGGATTCATATTAGTCATCTGATTGCTATCAGAAACGGTAATCCCAAAAAGTTAGGTGAGTCAAATTGTTCATTGTGAGATTATGTATTAACAAATTTCAAGAATTAGAATAACTGTGCTTGAATTGAACCTACGAGTTTATGTAATGATATTCTGACTAACTGGAATCTGGAAGTAGTCGCTGAGGAGTCAGCAATATATAATATATCTGAATTAGACATCACCCATTTGGGAATGTCAGTACAGATTCAGAGAAGGGTCATTTAAGGGGAAGCTATCTAATTTGATACGAAGGCCAGATTTACACCATCACCGTGTGAATCATTTCGTCGATTTCGTGTATCCGAATTTAGATTTTCACAGGAATTTTATTGGAGGGCAAACAGCCAAGTAGTACGAAGTAAAATGTTTTACATGAAGTGAAATATATACGAGAAGCTGGATCTTAGTACATTTTAAAATATAATTTTGTGGTCAGAGAGTTATTCGCTAATCGTATTTTTCTCATTTGTTTGATTTCATTATTTAAATCTTGTGTCATGTTAGTTAAGCTACTATTTGTACTGCTTAAACACTTTGCCGACTTTCAAAGTGTGGGTATTTATTCAAGATTAATAGTTTTCAGTGAGCCTGTTCAGTTCATTTTACAATCCGATAGTCACCTTGATTCCACCTACTGCTAAATTCAGGTGTGATGAAAGCAATGAGTGTGTTCTTCTCATACCTCCAGTATAACTTAGGAGTAGGATCAACTATTTCAAGACTGTCACCTTTCCAAATAACCATTAACATGAACATTCTACCGATATGAATGTCGGTTGCCCCTTCACCATTCATTTTGCTTCCTTTTGTATTTCAGTTTGAAATCTAGATACATTGGAGGCCAGCCATAATTGCAAATCCAATATCATAAGTTTAACCGTAAATGTATAGCTGTATCTGAGTGAAGGAACAATGGTTAGCACTTTACCAGCTCGCTGTAGAGCACCGTTAGTCTAAACACCATCAAACAATCTTGTCTCTTCAAAGGTAATATAGATATGTTAATTCATGGAAATATGTGAAAAATAATATAAGCGTGAATATTTTGATTTACTCAGCTTTGCTGATAATACTGAAATGTAAACGATGAATTCATTTGGTAGTGCTGTGTTGCTTTAAGTTCATTATTTGATTTCAGACATACGAGAGGTGAATCGTTTTCTCATTCAATTAATTGGTAAGATCAGCGATCTTTGAATTGAGGGATAAATCAGATTATCCACTTGAAGGTATTAGCTGATTATTATTTTGCTTATCATGGTGTTGTGTAGCATTCATATAGCTAATTTTATTGTGCTTATGTGTGTAAGGAGTACACAAACAATGCATATATATTTCTATGATTTTGATCACAGTTATTTCATCTGAAGTTTGAAAACACTAAGAAACAAGACAGACTATGACCGATCAATGTGAGGTGATCGTGTCAATTATTTTGTTGAACAAAGTTTAAATACCTATGTGAAATTGTGCGAAAATATTTTCTAGCATATACATTTGAGAGCTAGTAGTTTCATTGTGCAAGTCGATCACTCCTATTTCCATTTTGGTAATCTTGATTGTTTTAAGTTATTCATGTAATGACTTGAAAAACGTTTATCTGGTGTCGAGATTAGCTTCAATTTGATCATGTCCAGCTTTGCTTGTTTGATATAGATATTTTACATGAACAGACTAGTTAAGAGTTAAGCAGAAATTCGCAATAGTTATCAAGAATGAGAACTGGGATTAATGAAATCATGTTAGAACTACTCAGTTACTTGTACTAGTTTCAACCTGTGTCCATATATAAGATGTTGAATCCTCAGGCACTGCCTTAACTTTTAACCTTTTCCTTACTGGAATATAACAACTGAATTAAACTGGGTCAGTTAAGCATAATTGCCTTCAAATTACAAACAGTTTAACTTTTTTGAGATGCTTGCGAACTTAACATATACGTTTAACGCAGTTAGTATCGTTTGCAAATTCCAAAAACAATAAGAGGGCGCAAGTTGTGTAAACAGTGTAATAAATTTGAGCAACTTAATTCGAACTCGTGGATGCTCAGAAAAAGCATTGGTGAGCTTAGCGCTATAGAAGGGGTTGACGAATCTAGAACATACTTGTCAATGGATTCCAGCTGAAGTTGCTGAATGAACTGAGGGGTTGGTTCTGTAACTCAAAGATCCCAGGTTTTGTCCTGGTGAAATCGATAGTGCATCGTGATAGCAAACCGAACGAAATGGATGCCTAGTTATTCTTGGTTTCCAATGTTTTTAAAGCTCATACACCAAGTGAAATTAAAGTGTGACAAGAAAACATTTCAAAATATCGGTTTAAATGATTTCAGGTCAACAAAGAAAATTTAGGATGAGAAATGAAGGCGAGTAGCAATCCCAATGCGTAGAATGTAACTTGATTTTAAAATTGAATTACTAATATATTCCCAATCACAAATAATTGTTAAAAGCATAAAACCCATGAAAACCACTTTAAGAATGAAGCTTCTGAAGATTAAAATATATGATCCTAATCAGTTTCATATACAGATGTTTACTGAGGTCAACTATATGGCCCGTACTACGCCACTATTGCTGTTGGATGTTATCCTAAGCCCTCTGTACATAAGCAATGAACCTGTTCCCAAACTGGTGAAATGGTCGTCTGGTGTTTAAATCACGTTGATCTGGTCACCGAACACCAGCGTTCAATATCACCGTTAATAGGTTCTGAAGAATCCATTTGTTTAGGAATATGCTCTGAGGCCTTTACTTGCAGAGATCGATGAGTCCTCCCTATGTATGTGTGTCCACACGTACATTCAAATTGGTAAATACAGTGGGATGTGACGTCATTTTTCGTATGTTCGAAGGGGTTAGATAGATGTAACGGCTTTATATTCTCTATTATTATGATATTAGCTGCATAAAAAGTCTTTTAACAGCAGCGTTCAGTCTTTGTCTAGTTATCAAGCTGATTTGACGCCCCATATAGGGTAGCTTGATGTACACGTCTTTCTTAATGGCCAGTTGGAGAGTGGGTCTTGGTGTTCTGACTACTTTATATCTCCCGATGAAATTGTCTGGATGATTGTTATCAACCAGAGCTTATGTCGATATTCTTTCTTCTTCATCAAGCGTGTCTTCAGTGCATATTCGTTGGATTCTACTGAAGAGATACCTTACTAAGGCTCTTTTGTACCGAACAGGGCAGAAACTGTGGTAATTAAGATACTGTCGTGTCCAGGTAGGTTTTCTATAAATAGATCTTTTTATTGACCCATCAAGCCTTCGACTAAGCAATATGTCTAGGAAAGATAAACAATTATCTTCCTCTTCTACAGATGTAAGTGATATGCTATTCTGAACTTCATTCATTCGATTTAAAATTGAAGTGGCAGAACAAGGCTTATCACTGATGACTACGATATCATCTACATACCTTCTATAAAGTGGCACATTTTCGATTAAATCTTCCGATAAATTCTCAATGTGCGACATATAAATATCTGCTCAAAGGGGCCCTAACGGACTGGCCATAGCGACACCATCAACCTGGCATGAACAATCGTCACTGTGTCCTGCAACAATTGAATGTCTTTTGAGGAGGGATCGCGGTTAAATTTGCTCTTATCATCAAGAATAGACATCAATTTAGATTTGTAGTCACTTTTATTCATAATGACGACTCCAGAACCTTATTCAGGTTTAGAAATAATTATATTAGAATTTTCCCGTAGCTCGTTCAAGGTATGAAATGCTGGGAATTTAAAATACTTTTCTCCTTTGGGTTGTCGTTAAAATCTGGTAAGCTATATCCACCATCTTGGTTTAGTGGTCTTCATTGTTATTTCGACCTTGAATATGTCCTTTTAACTTGACCTTAATCTATTTTGTCACCTCTTACCTCTTCATTGATTTCATATATATTCCTATGACAAGTCCGTGTGTGATGAGATTGTTCGAAATGTGTTGCGCTAATACATTACACGATTCAGACAAATTACGTCTTCTTATTGCTTTATCTAAGCCAAATTAATGATAATAAGGTTTGTGCAGTTGGCGATAAGAATAACAAAGGTAATAATATGTGTATACGTAGACAATTCAGTAAGTAAATTAGGTCAAACCTTGAAAGTTACGTAATACTAAAGGTGAAATGGACAAATAATCAGAGCTTAAATAAATGCTATAAAAGTACAAGGAGACGGAAAATAAGATAGAGAGGGAGACGAAGGTAGAACAAACTGATGTTGTATACAAAGACCAGCATTGTTCCCTCGAATTCCCATAGCATCGGCTTTGCATAAAAGGGGGCTTCGAATTCCGTTCGAAAGTTTCCATAGAATGCGATAGGTTACTTTGAAAGCACTACCTCTGTCTACATGGTGACCAGTACCAATCAAATGAGTCAAAATAGAACTTATCATAGATTTTATTTGGCCTTTACTGAACGATGAAGAAAGATGCTCATGAATATGTTTGTTGAGCTGTTTGTTTGTTCTCCCTACATAGCTCTCTCCACAATATTGTTCTCTTATATGTCTTGTTCTAATAGTTTCACATGACAGTCAAATAAACATTCAAGTTACAACTAAGATTTTCAAACCTCATTTCTTAATCTCTACCACCACAAACTGCTACTACTGACATAAGCTGCAAAGAGGAAATGAAGACCACAGAAGTTTGAGAAGCGAGCTTTCACTGCCTTCAATCAGTAGTGAATAAAACCTGAAAGCACTTCCATGTAATATGCGCATAAATAATATTGATTCAAATCGCATTCTTTTCACAGAAAACAGGCAGGGGGTATAAGCGGGAGAAAATCAAACACAGTACTGTAAAAACGTGAAATGAAATATATTGGGACAAAGATATTTAAATAATGTAATTCTGCATTGAGTTACTCACAAGAATACAACTGGTATAAGGAAACCTTCGTAAAGTCCACGAAGAGCTGGTCTGTAGATAAGAGCTTTCAGAAAAAATAATTGAATTACAAACTCACAAGGTGGCTGCACACATTGTGATGATTATTGTCAACAAAACCATTGCACACGACAAAATAAGATACTTGGTTTGATTGGAAATTTCATTCTAAATATAAATAAATTTACCTACCTTGAGATAACAGATCTCTGGAGAAGTAACTCCAAACTTTGTATTCTACAAAATAATGACTTGGAAATATGGTTTTTTTCACGCACCTTAACTGTTTCACACATTTTTACTTTTCGCGTAATTCAGAGAAACAGACAAACAGATTGTCAATTGAAATATTCGAAATGTTAAATCTAAATTACTAAAACAATGACGTAGATCGAAACGGACAAACGTGGCAACTTCTGATTGCGATGATTGCAGCAATAATGTGTCCAGCTTAAATATTATTAAAGATAGTAAGCTGTAAACAAACAATAATTCTTTCAACCTGGTAGTGACAAATCCATAAAATGTGAAGAAAAAATCGTTCCAGACAAACATTATACTGGTTCACATTAC
>CALYDD020000239.1:0-24995 GCA_944472135.2 Trichobilharzia regenti | reverse complement strand
AGTGTAAGAAACATTGACAGGGCCTGAAAAAGAAAAACAATGAAAAAAGAATTACATATTGGATACTCTCTGTCACGCGCACTCACGCTTGCATACATACATACATACATGCATATATATATGCATACTTACTGAGTATCTGTGCATATTTATTGAATTCCCCAGGGTGAGAGAGAGAACACCGCTGACTTTGACAATAATCATGCAAATTAGGGAGTAATAATAATGATAATAATAATGCCAGACAGACTACTGACTGACTGATTGAATGTTTGTAAGCATGCATTAGTAATTTGATTGAGTAATCACTATTCACAAGAGATTTACCCTATACAGTAAGTAATAAAGAGTGAGTGAGTGAGTAAGTGAGTGAGTGAGTGCAGAAGAAGTAAAAGAAAGGCAAACAAATTACATATATCGAATTTCAGCCAAACTAATTTGGGCATATATTTTTAATAGTGAAAAGAATAAACAGTTATTTGTATGCATAATATACTACTAAAATAGCAGAAATATCAGAGATACATCAGATACTTAAAGAGTCGAATTATAAAACATGGAAAGATGATTTTATTTAATATGTCACATGCACGTGGAGGTGAGTGGAAGGAGATATCTGACATTTATTTTATCCTCATCAAGTTGGTAAAGAGATTCACATTCGACTGTGTTGCATCTTCTCTCCCTCTCTCTGTCCCTACATATATATTGGTGGGCCACTAGATCCTATCTCAGTGGCTGAACTGTCTACAAGCTCGTCGTGTAACTGGAAGGTTCTGGATACTGTCGAAGAGTCCTAAGCTAGGACGAAACAGGTGTACAGTACTCCCAGGTTTTCCAGTCATTCTCTAAATGACGTCAAGTAGTCATCACATTTGTTATAATAATATCTAGCAAGTCACTGATATAATTATCTGATGAGGAAGTTCGGCAAATCACAATACAATGAGTTAGTGCGATGATGAAAGCTCGTTTTCGACTCAAAGGTATCCAACTATAGAAATGCGTTAGTTAGCCGTTCCATGTCGGTTTTCTGTGGATGAACCTACCTCTTCAATGTTCCATCATCTCTTCTTGTTAATTCCACATTCAGAAATGGAATATTTGAATCGTAATCTAATTCCATTGTGAATTTAATCGAAAGACGGGAATTAATGAATTCTTGTGAGATGCAGTTGTGGTCCGAGGTATCGTAGCAGACTATAAAGGTATAGTCAACGTACCTTTTGTACAGTAGTAACTTGTTTATTGTTGATTTTAAAACTTCACTCTCCAAACTGGCCATAAAGCAGTCTGCTAAAAGCGGACCTCAACTGCATCTCACAAGAATTTAATAATTCCCATCCTTCGATTAAATTCACAATGGAATTAGATTACGATTCAAATATTCCATTTCTGAATGTGGAATTAACAAGAAGAGATGATGGAACATTGAAGAGGTAGGTTCATCCACAGAAAACCGACATGGAACGGCTAACTCACGTATTTCTATAGTTGGATACCTTTGAGCCGAAAACGAGCTGTCATCATCGCACTAACTCATCGCATTAGAAAAATCTGCAGCAGCGATTGCTGGGAAGAGGAGCTCCTAATCACAATAAGTAAACACACACTATTTGAAATACCTACACATTGAATGTAAAAACTTGTCGGCAGAAGTTACATTTGATGCCCGTTAATCCCAGCCCTAAAATGTCCCTTCAAAAATCATGGAAAATGAAGTCTTATTCAATTCTTTTCAATTTGACTAGCTATTATATACATAAAACTGCTATGGGAGAAATCTGAGTGAAAAACTAAACAAACAGTGAAAAAGAAGAACAGCACCATGACAACCAGATACACGTTTATATGTAAGTAGTTGGAAATAAATGAAACAGTACAAAATGACATTACATAAATAGTTCCGTAACTCAGATAAGTATTCTAACGAAATGGTTAATAAACTAGAAATCATTATCGATAATATAACATTGCTAATAAAGAATTTATTGAATAAATCTCCCTTGAAATTAGTCAATTCCTGGTATCTCAACACTTAAGGAGTTTTATATGTGAAGTTACAGCCTCCAATCCCCCTACTTTGCCTCCGCCAGAAAAGTGAAATAAGGTCGTACCTTTACATATCTTGGGTGATTTGTTTCATTTCCTTGCTTGCTTATCTCTTCTTATGGCGTTATTAGCTTTATGAACATATGAACTCATGACCCTGGTAGGATCCATCAAGTCAATTGTGAGGAGAGCAGAGAGTGACTATGGTGCTGTGTCAACAGTTGATAGGTCTTTGGGGTTTAATCCAGTAACTGAAAGATAACTTGATCGACTGGTACCTTGAACGTCCTAGATTTCATCCTTGAAGAGATCACGAGTTCCTGTTGTTAAAATGTCCCAAGTTGTTGGAAACGGCTTTTCAGTGTCCCCTAACTGATGACTTTTCATGATGAGATATGCTTTGTGGCTTTATGGATGATGACGTATTTCATCTTACTTGGGACTCGTCACCTGGATATACCTGCATCCCCCAGGTAATGTTGTTCCCAATGTGACTGCAATTTAGTATTCATGGTTCCAAACGCTAAAGTGTTGTCCACTAGACCAGTGTAAACACCATCACTCCCTGAGCAATGTGTAGTCTAGATTCCACTGCTAGTTAACATCCACCAAATGATTACTGCAAGTTAACCATTAGTCATCGACGATATATATTAACGGAGGCCGAACATTTCAATCCAGTCAATCGACAGGAAGGTCAAAATTGCTTCGTAAAATGTACCTATTTTCCTAGACACACACTGGCTAAATTTCAAGACAGAGTAATTGTAATTCTCAAGTATTCCACTTTGCCAGTAATTTCTGTTTCTGTCTTGCACACAATTAGTAGCGTCTTTATCCCATTCATCTTTGAGTTGTTGTTTTTTGTTTTTAATTCAAAAAGAAGGCTTTTCTAATGCCTAATTTAAATTTTAAAAATTCAAAAATAAAAGACGACTACTCATTTTAAACACACACACACGCATACATCCACCTACATACATATGTATAGATTTATGTACAGACGAAGGCAATAGATTTTTGCCTACTGATTTATTGAATAAATAAGTGAACGTATTAAGCATTTATATAATGTTAAAGGGTGGGGTGTGTGTGTGTGGGAAATCGCCTCACCCTTTTGTTGTGCATAAATTTTTATATTTTTAAGGAAGTGTTTCCTTCTTTTTAGCCTCTAGTTTTTTTTCTTTGTATGCTCTTATTATCCCTCTTTGTCACTTCAGTCTCCTTCCTCTCTCTCTCTCTCTCTATCCTCTGTCACTCTGACGTCTTTAAGGGATTATTCAAATTACAGTCTAGATCTGATAACCATAATCTTCTTAGGTTATGCCTACTTGAAATGAAACAAAATATGGAGATCACGAAAAAAAATAAGAAGCGAGTAGAGTAATGTTTTCTAGTCTTCCTATTTGCCTTCTCTGAGAAAATAAATTGCATTAGAAAAGCTTTAAAAACAATAGTAATGCATGGTTTTATCATCATTTTCAATGAGACGCTGGATGGGAACTGTAGTAATAATAATAACAGATGTAATTACATATTTAACAAATATAGCTACTTAACAGTCTTTCTGAGTAATTAATTGATCGATGCGTGCAGGAGCGGCTCACTGGTGACATCTGTGACTGCAGCCCTGGGTGACGCGGGTACGATTCTCAGAAAGGTTTGTGCATCTGTGGAACAGCGGTAGAATACTCGCCAACCAAGCATGTGACCTGGGGTTCAATCCCCCACCGACGTACTCCTTTACCTCGCTAATGAGACTAGTAAAAAGGGAAGGTTGGGTATGAGGTTAGCAACCTCATCCCGTAAAAATAAACACCACTGCTACCAAAACTTCAGGTCTCTAGCTTGAAGCCCTATGTTCTGCTGGGAGCGTAGGGGAATAAAAAAAATTGATCGATATTCTCGCCCATTTTTGAAATTTTATGTGTGGTTTCTAGTGACAAAACTATTTCATCATCAATTATACATTAATTGCTTAGTAAGTTAATATTCTCATTTATATACATTTATTTTATATCATTTATCTTGTGTGAGCGTATACATCTACTGTTGTGATCTGAGATCAGTCGACAACAGGATTAAATAATTGATCTTCTTTTAAAATGGGTGGTTAATTCGTAAGTGAAGCCAATTGAAAAGGGATGCAAAAGAATTGAGTAGAATGCAGATGTGCCATTGAAGTCGTATATGTTCCATTTTGAGTGCAAGAGGTGAATACCAACCATAATAATGTGAATAATTTATGATATCTATCAGCTTGTTTAGAATAAAGACATACTCAACATAACAATTACTAAACATTTTTTAAACAAGTGAGCTCGAAATCTGTTTCACAAAATATTCGCGGAACATTATTTTGAGATGTAGCTGCGAAAGATGCGAAGTTGGATTTCTCCCTGGTGAGCTAAGACAATCACTGGGCTTCATGTATATCTTGATTTAACATTCTTTTTATTATTTTATTGACTTGAGTTCTCAGTGAAACATAGAGCTAGAGCTATTTTTAAGGAGCAGTGAGGTTGCTAACCTCACGCTCATTCTTCCCTCTTTGCCATCATGCTTATCACCACTGGCTAAGTAAGGTTAAGGAGTTCATCGGCTGAGGATCGAACCGGACCACTTGTTTAGGTTGATCAGTGTTTACTGACTAAACCATCAAAGCATACAGAGTGGTGTGATGTTTCTGCCATACGTTAACCCTCAAAACTAACCTCAAATTTGCCTAATCTTAACCATAACCGTATTCTGACCGTTAACTATAAGAATAAAATTTCAAAAAAATGATGCCAAATCGGCCTCGAACTTTGAAGGTAATACTAACACAACATTTGTGAATATATACTCACGAAACGGATTTCTAAGTTTCACGTCAGTATGCTAATCTGATTATTTCCACTAAGGTGATTGGTCGACGCCTCTTATTCTGTAGCTTTATCCTTACGGTTTTTGCAAAAAATCGATTTTTCACATTATATTCATGTCGTCTAACCCACCGTAGATTTTGGTTTATCAACGATTTGAAAATTTAAATCAATGAATTTCAGTCCAGTGGCTAAAGCAAAAGCGCCTGATTATTATTATGTACTTTGTAGCTTCACAGATGAGCTCTACTAAGGAATTTCTCGTTAAAATATAACTGATGTCTAGTTCTCTCTGTTTTATAATAATTTTTCTAGTTGGTTTAAATTTTAAAAAATACCACTGTTTTAAAAATACTTGTTGGGTGGTTGTTTACAACGAGAAACTTGACATCTTTTTTTTCCTATTTACGAGTTGTCAACTGGATATGCCTCAGTGTGATGGCTCTTGTTCACAAGCACTTGGAACCAGAAGGCAGCGTTTTAAGCTCCAAAGCATTATCCACTAGACCAACTAGCTTAGTAGAAATACAAACTCTCTGAACTAAGTTGAATCGAGTGCACCAGTGACGAGTTCAGCTCAAAAATGAGCAAAACAACCGTCCGGTGTTTGCAGTACTTCGACATGTCGATGTGTAAGGGATATCCAACTACTCAGATCAGTTGATCAGTAGTATATAGTATAATGCGTGTATTGATTTCATATACTATCGAGCTTATGCAGTAATCATTTGTTTGTCTATTTGTACTTACGAATAAGAGTTTTTATGCTTTCACAGTTCACATTGCAGTGTGATTTATCCATAAATATACAAGTGATAACATTTAAATTGTATTTGAAGTATTTAAATAGATCTTCCAAAAATGAATCGATTTAATTCCAAATTTCATGCTTAATTTTCATTAAAAACCGACATAAGTTAGAGCACTGTTGAAAATCAAAGGACACTGAACAGGTGTCGAGTCCCAGTTAAAGACTGATCGACCAGAACTAGGATTCATGAATCATTGAATTCTTTACCAGTGACTGAAAATTAGGATGATCGATCGCCTTACCTTAAAACCCTAGAGTCGACTGCTGCTGGGATATACTGATGAAGAGTCTCAAACTGGGACGAAACAGCTTTCCAATGCTCTCCAGTTTCTACTAGATCTATGACACACATTATATCTGTTTGTGCAAAAAATCTATATTAATGGAGTCAAATTTCTACAAACTGAAAAATATGAAAAATCATTGAATTTCAATGGTTTCTTTATTCGTTTCATAACCCTTTGTGAAACTCAGTCACACAAAGAATAAACAAATAACAAGCAGTAAAATAACAAAGAATGTTTGTTTTTTCTTTAAATGTGATATTCAAAGAAGCAAACAAAGAAACTTAAGTAAACATGCTTAATCAGCTTCTTGGACGTAGTAGATAATATTTCCTCTTCAAGTCTTAATGTTTAAACAACAAGGTAGAAAGAATTCTAGCTATGCTTAATTGTATTGAATAATTGATTCTTTCCTACTAAGCGAGTCAATATTTACTTTTTTGCTTTACCAGACACTGATTGGAAGCTGAGAAACTGTGAGAAGAGTTTAACAGTGTCGTTGAATTTTAGACAGTTGTCAGTCCGACAATACTGTCGTAGTAAATTCAGTAAAACATTATCCCCCCCCACACACACACACGGACAAATTCTCTCTGTGAGCTGAGTCAAACCGGCTATGATACTTGCTAATGAGTCTTGTGGTGAACAAGCGAAATGACTATTTAATATCTAGATGGTTTCAATATGGCTAATAAACAGTGCTGTATCAAAATTTTTCTATCATTTAATAAGTAGTTTGTATCAAATTCACACTCAGCTGGGCTTTCAAAAGTTTGATCACAAACAGATTCCCCTTGGATAACCATTGCAAATTGGGAAGTACTAGACAGTTTTTTCGCCCTCACTTGCGACTCTTCAGCAACACGTACCCATAGACCCTATCAGGGATCGACTTGAGGACTTTTACATTTATAAAGCGAAATTGTTGACCAGTCAGCTGCTGGGACAGAATCTAATGCTCAAAACATGGATTCTAACTTCAGCTAACTCATGTTATATGTAGTGTGATTGCCGGCTATTGTCACTGGTGAATCTCCGTCCTCATGCTCGATCTGATATCCTTCACTGATCTTGACTGCTTAATAGGATTTTCGGGGAACTTCATCCTGTAGTCAGCCAACTGTGTTTCTTCTTTCTTCAATGAAACCTAATAATTCTTTGTCTTATCACTGAAATATCACTAGTTCATGGAATCGATGTCATCTGGTTGATCTGTAATGTATTTGACTAGTTTGAAGCTAAGTCTGTCATTTGTGACTAAACGTCACCGTAGATTAGCGTATGTGATTACCATCTATGGAGGGAGATTAAAGTGTGGCGTGTACTACTGATAAGATTTATCATTAGTATATAAAGAGAAATACATCAACAGGCAGATAGATCTTCTGTCAGAGAAAGCAAATGATTCAGTGTTACGGAGATACATTGGAGACGTGACAGGAACACAAACAAAGACAATATGAAGGAAGATGAGAAGTAGTACAGCACGGAAGATCTGTGTAAATGATGCATTGAAGATAAGGTGTACGTAATTTCGCCAATATAGAGATACCAAATTCCAAAAATAGACATTCCTTTACCAAGTCTCTCATCTTCTACTGTTATAAAAGAAATTCTATAAAACAGGTTTATGTGCATCGTAAATCATTGTTTTCAATTCAATAGTATCTGGACGAATGAAGACTAATAGGGAGATAGCATATTACGCTTTGTCTGCCATATATATATATATATATATATATATATATATATATATATATATTAGACAGTTGATGTATTGATACGAAATTAATACAACTGCTTGTATCCAATATCTAGAACATTGAAATCTGATTGGCTGACAATATGCGAACGAAGTCTATCTATGCCCTTAAACTTTAATCATTCATTCGTGTATTTTATCGTCAAAATAAAGGAAGTCTATCAGTGTTGAGGGGAGTAGTTTTGAGCAGAAAAATTAGAAATTACATTTCTTTTCTTCCTCCTTTTCTTTCTGTTTTCTGATTGTCATTCTAGAAACTTTTTACGTCAGAGAATAATTTTTTAAGTGTAAAACCATATTTGATGGGATATACGTTCGTTTTTTCTCCCTCAAGAGAAATAGTGAAATAATAATTTTTGGTGAAATTTGTTTTTCTGGAGATGTAATTCAGTTTGTTCGAGTACCACTTAAACACACGTGATTACACACACATACGACTAGAACAAAAACGTGATACAAACTCAGAAAGTCAGCGTTTTTCTCTTATTTCAAGTATTGGTTTTAACATTCAAGCAGCGTCATTCATATATTACGTGGTGAATAAAGGAGTGGGTAGAACTCATTGAAATTCTAGATGAATTCAAATATACATTGGTGTGAAGTTTCTTTTTCCTTCACGTTCCCCAGTGGAACATAGGGCTTCAAGCTAGTGGCTTGAAGTTCCTGTTGCAGTGTTTATTTTTACAGGATGGGGTTGCTAGCCTCATACCTAACTTTTCCTCTTTACCAGCATTATTTCTGGCTTAGCGAGGTAAAGGAGTGCGTCTGTGGCCAAGGATTGAACCACGGACCATGTGCATGGTTGGCGAGTGTCCTAACCGCTATGCCACCGACAGGTGTGAAGTTTACAGTTCAATAACAAAATGTGTGTAAATTACATTTTGTGGTAATATTGAATAGTGGTTTACGTACACTGAATCGACAGATGTTTAAACTAATAGGGTCATTTCATTCGATCTAACCAGGTTCAGGTTTAGCCTATTGTGTGTGTGTGTGTGTAAACTCATCGGGTGCACATTACTATGAAATATGAAACTGCGAAGAAAATATCAGACTAGGATTGATTGATTTTTTACAGTTCATCTTTCCAACTCCATTAGTAACAAAGAGTGTACGCTGAGGTTGACAAATATCATTCACAGAATCCATCAGGGAATATCTTGTTTAAATTGGGACAACTGCCAGTCACAGTTCCGTAATCACACCTAGGTCTTCCATCTATCTACGTCACCACGTAAAATACGTTATGATGCATTTAACCCAGTCTGTCAAACTGTACTCATCGCCTTTTTTGTACATCCTTAGTTGTCATGACTAATAATAAGTATATATATTGATGAATTTTCAATTTGACTTTAGGTCATAGTGTCACCCACATTTATTTATTGATCTGTCTATGTCAAACTCAAGTTAGACAAATATATTTAATTTCATCTATTTAAGGTGTTTTTTGTATAATCGATTTAGCTATAAAAGTGGTAGGTGTTATTGAACGTTACTGTATGGGTAGTGACACGTATGAAGTATAAATGAACAATAATTATACTAACTGAAGAGTATTCAGGACATCTTCACTTAATGCTTGACAAAGAGGAAAGGAAAAACAGAATGTTTATTTTTAATACAGACAATAAGGTAACGACAAACTACATACAGGTGAAATCCTATCAAAGGTTGAAACTACTGCTATACATATAGTGACTCCTTGATGATACACAAATGTAGATTGAGGGATATGATGTAAGCTCTAGTGTTTGTGTGTGTGTGTGTGTCTCTATATTACTCCACTGCCATATGATGTCAGTTCACTAACTCAGGCGCCAGATATCTCGTGTACGATAGCGAAAGCTTATGATGTAACCTGGTGACCTAAACCTTCATATATACAAAGAAAGTTAGGGCTTGTGACCTGTTGCTTCAATGACCGGTAGTGACACACACTCTCATAACATTAAGAAAAAGTCCGAACTCCTTGATATTTTATTGAAATAGGAGTCAACTCCTTTCAAGTAGTATATTATTACTTTAATTTTGAAACTAATTACATTGAGGTTACATCCTATAGACTTCTATTTGTGAGTGTTTATTGAAGTAAAACACTAAATTTTATCCTGAAACAAAGTCGTAGTTTAAATTTTGAATCTTTCCTAATTTTATGCTGTAAAATTTATTCCGCTGAACCAATGAGAGATTTTGATTAATAATAATAGTAGCGTTTACTAGTGGAAATGGAACATTGATCAATGAACAAAGAATATGTTTTTCGACAATTTCTTCATCAGATCCCACGGTTATATAATCCATAACAACTAAAGAACTATTGTTACTAACATTAATATCGTTTTCAAACAACAGTAATTGCGTGTAGTGTTATAACTGAATTATTCTCCAGATTTATGATTTTATTCGGGTGAGGTAATCTAGATTTTCCTAGGATTTTGTGCTCCGCTAGTCTGACTGCCCTGTTCTGCTACTCTGACCTATGTATTTGACCTGATAATCAGCACAGACAGGGTATTAGATAAATTAAAATGTTTTGTCCAATTAGCTCCACAGGATTGTTTAACCGACAAAGTTTGTTTCTTGTTGAGTTTGTGGGTTTGAATGCCAGTCACTTTTATTCCTGCACTTTTAGGAATTTTGTGTAAAATTTTCGAGGTTGCTTCCTTGTATGGAATTATTACTGATGATTTAGATTCATTATTGTTGGCGTTGTCATTAACTTGCTCATATTTGACATAAATGTCGTCATTAATATTATTATTTATTTTATTTTTAGATTTCCCTAATTCATCAGGGTAATTATTAAGTTTCAAGGCTTCTTTTATGTGTATCACTTCCTGTCTTAGATTTTCTTTGGTACTACTTAGTTTTTGTGCTCTGTCAGTTAAACATTTCACTAATCCTATTTTTACTGACATAGGATGGGATGATCGGAAATCCAAATATCTGTTTGAATGTGTGGGTTTTCTGTAAACACTAGTGTTTAGCTTCCCATCTTCTTTCCTTTTTACGTTGCAATCTAACATTGGAAGTTCCCCTTCCTGACTTACCAATTCATAAGTGAATTGAATTGCCTCTATCTTTGAGTTGATGCATTCAGAAAATTTGTTTATTTCCTGCATTCTAAGTACAGTGATTAGTATGATATCAAGCTGAATATCACATAAATTAAGAAAAATTTATAGAGAATTTATGAATTCATAGATTTAATTGCGGACCAATGTATAGCAGTAGTGGCTGCATCTGTTTCTTTTGCACACAGAGCTGTAATTGTTTAAGTCAAATTACACTCGTCTCTACTATCGGGAGTGTTGGTTACCTAGAAGTTTTAGGAAATTTATTTGGTCCCCGACAGATGATAGAAGAATCTTCTTCAATACTACCTTTATAGCCTGTTTTAACTAGGTCTAATATCGAACTGTTGATGACTTTTTTCACCTTACATTTACTTAACCTCACTGCTAGGGGTTCATGAGCACGAAAAACCAACTTCCTAGATTAATAGCCAATATATCCACCACCACCAAAAAAGCAACTGGATTGATAGGTGTATAAAGTTGTTAATCTAGGTACTGCGTCTTTCAATTTACTGGCGTTACTTAACTATTGTTCACCTGAGGGTGTCTGTTCCCTCATATGGATTCAAAGTATAGAAGTATTCACTAGGCTTATGACTTACGATCACTGCATATTGCTTAACGCATATCATGGCGGAAGCTCATGAGATGACTGAAGTAAACACGAGCAATTATTTATCTTCGTGTAGAGAAACTGAAAATAACTAATGATACTCCTTATAGTCATAAACCGCTCACCATTTTTAGCATCTCTACATTCTAACATATAATAAAAGACTTCTACATAAAAAATATTTGGAAACTAAATATTTTGTGAATAAAGCACCTGAAAAAATTTCAATCTCAGTTTTTAAAATGTATTTGAAATTTGAATTTGAATCATAATAATAGAGCACAGATTGTTGTCTCTTTTTTTGTCGAACTCTGTCCAACATGTCAATAATCTATCCATAAACACATGAAATTATAAGTGAAATAAAGTCTAAGCATAGTCATTCCAGTGAACAGAGTATTCCTTGGATTATCGCCTCAACCACTTTGCTCTCATTGCATACAGTCATACATAAACTGTGCATGGTTTTTGCATTTTGAAAAGTTGCTTTGCATAGATTTGATTCATCTGAAGATTGATCGCGAACTGACTTCAGTTAGAGAACTGAAGTATGTGCTTTCTATCTCCCATGTTAGTGGGTATAATAAGGTGAGCAGTATTGAGGTTAGGCATCGGCCGAGTGCTAGGTAAGCAGGGGAAATCAATCGATGAAGTTGTGGAGTTACACAGACTGAGATGGTTAGAACATGTGCTACACATGTCTAACCATCTTCTTTCTCAACAACAGGCGATGTTAGCTGACATAGGATGGATCATAATGGGAAAAGAGCTAGTGGTGGTGGCAGTCATACGTAAATATGACTTCATCAGTCAATGAAATCTTCAACAGTTAGTCTGAGGTGTAGATCTCCTGGCCAGGGTTCTCGGGATGGTAAAAACCAATGGCTGGAGACAATTGGTGGTGATTTGGCTCAAAATCATTCTCAGTGGCTGGTGCAGATGCATTCACTCTCTGTGGTTTATAATATTCAATGAAATTCTATTGTTCTTCCATATTACTACTCTTTTTCCCTCATATTTCTGTTTATTGTCTCTCTTTTGAATCTCTCTTTACCCTCTTCTCTTTCTTTGTGTGTGACACGGAGTGTGGCAACCGGAAAATCTGTGCAAAGTTCTACGCTGAGACCAGTCAGTTAGAGAACCATTGAGAACCTGCGAATAGGCAGTAGTTAAAATTCATAGGCCATTGAATTCTCTAACAGTGTCTGAATGGTCTACCAGCTCACCTTACAGCCTAAATGTCTTGATTCTGATCTAACGTGGAGTTATGAAGCTTCGGGTTACGAGAACAAGCTCTTTTTGATTATTTGACCACTTGGGTTGGACTCAATGACTCGTGAATTCTAACTTTGTCAAGACGTGGAATATAAAGTTCTGCCTACCCTCACCAGTATCTTAGATGAGCATCTACTTCGCTTTGGCATGGTAGACCCCAGTGGTTACGATTCCTTCTTACAGCTTCATGACATCCAAGCAGCTGCCATCAATGAGATGGTGACTGATATTCAGATTACAGCATTTTGGTTAATAAGAAAATCTATCAGTTGAAATTAGTCCAGATTCCCACAAATCCGGCAATTTGAATATTAATGACGTGTACAATGAAAGGATGTCTTTTCAGTTTACTTTCTCTAAAGATTCCTATTCTTGATAGTCTAATTCCTAAACTTAGTTGGTGTAGTTGTGAATGTGTCTATATATCTAATAATTTTTACTGTGCCTCACGTTATAATTGTTTATAGACTCTCACTCTCCCCTCTTTCTCATTAGTCAGTTTTTCTCTAAAGATGACCACTTTTTTTGAAGTACTTCATTGTACTACAGATATCCCACGTGTTGAAAATATCCTTTCTCCTACTCGTTTTTCCGAATTTCACACGATTTTATCTAGATAGGAGTCATTTTTACAGACATAATTAATTGTGTATCTTTTTTTAAAAACAAAGTTTTAAATTAATTTGTTTTGAAGCCGTCAAAAAGTTAAGATCAATGAAGTGTTTTCAGAAAATAGGATTCTAGAAATTTTGTATATAATTGTAGAATATTTATTGTTCATGTAGTAGGAATGTACCTACCTCGTAACTCGACGGTTCAAAACTTAATTCCACTATGAATTCATGAATAAGGAATACTGAAGTTTTGAAATAGTCAAGTGTTCCTTTTATTAAGACGTCTTCTTTCTAGTCGATTGTATGATAAGAATCAGCTTATATTGTTTGAGGGTAGCGTTGAGGAGGAATTAAAATAGAACCAAGCCATTTTAATTGAATTTGAGATTTTCCCGTCGATTGATTGGACCGGTGGGAACATCCTCACTCACTGAGAAATGCAGGTACTTCCAGACGACGAGTCCCAAATAAGACAAAATGCGCATCCTGGATTCCACTGCTAGTCACCATCCACAAATTAAAGGACCAAGCCATATTTTCAAGGTATGTGGCTAAATTACACACAAACCTAATGACTACGAATAAATTGTCGCTGTGTAGTTAAGATGAAGAAAGACATGCTGAACTGTTAAGAAAAAAACTGATTTCAGAATAAATAAAATCCTTTGTAAATTTAACTAATCATAACATAATTATTGAATTTGAGGCGGTGGTTCAGGGTAAGAATCCACACCAACCACGCACATGGGTCGATTTAGATTCCCGATTGACGCATTTATGAACATCTCCTAGTTTACTAGGCGATAGAGTGTAAAAGAATGATTGTTTGAAAAATTCCTCTTTAACTATCCATTTGCCGTGTTTATACATATTTGGATGTTCCAACTAAACTTTGTAAGTATTATCCATTATTCACCTAGACTGTATACCATCGGTCTAACATTGTCATATCATATGTTGACTTGATCCGTATTATTTGCCTCTGTCACTGTTTAATCTCTAAATTTGATGCTTCTCTTTGTGGTTGTGTGATACACTGATAATGTGTTGTTTAACAATGAGATTTTGTTTGAGCGAAGGTAGTTCATTTTTATCTTGGATTGTCGGCGGGAATTTATTTGATTCCACCTTGTTGAGAATATTCTACCTGATTCTGAGATAATTTCTACAACTAATTTTGGTTTTTACATTGTATTTGTTTTTGTATCTTTCGAACTAATGGGTCTGTATAGCTGCCTAATGGCATTGCTGAAGTGGTTTTGAGTTTTGATGTTAATATTTGTTGAACAGAACTACAAATTTTACCAATGAATAATCAGCTTTATGCTGCCTGTTGAGCATTTTGTGACTGTGCATGTCTTAAAGAAGTTTAGTCATCTATGCAGTAGTAAGCAGAAATTGGTTTCCTGCTTTCTTACCATAAGGAATCCAGTAAGCCTAGAAAAGAGGAAAGGTCACAGGCGTCTCAGACTGACAACCTCACCTCGTAAACGTAACATCTCCTCAGCTACTGTAACCTCAGAAGCAGTGAAGCCTCTATATTTCACTTGGAACACAAAGCAATCAAAGGAAAACTTAACAATCATTGAATTATTGCACTAATATGACCAGTAGGATACAGCAGGTTGAAGGTGAGGCAGTAACTCGTCAAAGAAGACATTGCGAAGTGGTCACACTATGTCATAAATTGACAGAAGTTAGAATTCATGGACTGGTCACTGGATCGGGTCCCAGTGGCTTAATGGTCTGTCAGCTTGCTAGCCTTGTAACTGTAAGATTGTGGGTTCGAACCCTGCCGGCGGGTGCGCACTGATGAAGAGTCGTAAACTAAGCTGACGAAACAGCTGACTGTCGAGTACTCCATGCAGGTTTTCCAATAGTTCTCCAACCAATGTCAGTTCATGATAAAATCCTCCAAACAATCAAACAAAATCCCTACAAAACCAATATTTGATGATTTAAAATAATTTTTCAAGTGAAAATCAATGCTCAATAAATAAATGAATTAATTAGCTAATTGCTTCTGTATAATTAAACAAAATAAATCTGATTAAGTTAGTTTCATTGGTGCTGTTCTTATTTATTTTTTTGTGGACGAAATGAAATTAATTTAAATTTTAAACTTTAATCATCATGTATGTTTTTTTAGAATCACAAAGTTTTCTAATTAAGTTTTACTCTAAGATCGGTAATAATAATATTTAAAGGCAATTAATCACCTACATATAGTTTACCTCCTACATCAGTTTAAGCCATTCCTTTATCTCACGGAGGTAAGTTGGGGTGGGTGGACTGTTAAGTATTATGTGTTTTTGGTAATGGTTCAACAATTTCTTGACAAAACTAATTAGATTAAAAACAAGAGAGATGTGTCATCAGCTACCTCGTCTTATGACTAAGTTGATTCACTTATGCGTAATCATTATTATGCATATTGATGAAAACACCATGATTACGTATTCCAGTCAGAAACTGACTGTTTACAACTAATATTGTACGTGAATGTATGTGTGACTCAAGTGGATGTCTTTTTTGATATTTATTGTGTCCTCAGTGATATATGATTTTAACTCCGAAGCTTACATTATCTTCCTAGACAATTTTTCCAGATCTGATTACTGGCAGGGGTTAGTTTCTTAAGAGGATGATCACTGAAGTTAGAACGAAAATCTTAATAAAGGCTGGATTCAAAGAAACGAAAATCTTTCGATGACTTGTTGCGATATTCAGTCCACTAATATATGAAACTTCAATACATTTTTGTTCTCTGCTAATATTTACAATAATAAACCAATTAGTAAATCAGGTCACGTAGATCTGGCTGCAAAGCTCTACTGAGTGTTATGAATGATATCCAACTACTTATATCAATCCAACCAGTAGTATGTGGTATCAGGTTGCCTTCTTTACGCCTTTACTCTCCCAGTAGAACATAGGGCTTCAAGCTACAGGCTTGAAGTTTCGGTAGCAGTGGTGTGTTTATTTTTTAAGGAATGGGGTTGCTGACATCATGCCCAACCTTCCCTCTCTTAACCAGTCTTATTACTGGCTTAGCGAGGTGAGGTGAAGGAATGCGCTGTCCGGGAATTGAACCCCGTACAACCTGTGGCGTGGTTGGCGGTTATTCTACCACTGCGCAAATGACGCACTGGTATTTACACTCCACTTGTTATTAAATACACTTTGAGTTAGTTCAGACATTCATTCAGGAGACCAAATAGTGATTATTGATAAATTTAAATCCTAGGAAGGCAACATCTGAATATTAAACTATTGCTCACTAGTGAAGTTGCCTGAATTTTTTAAAAGGAAGTCGTGATCAGGAAGGCCCACGAAGTTGGGCGTGAGGACAAATACTCATGCCGATGACATAAGCTGGCGGTTGCGCTACATATATAAATATATCGTGAATTAGCAGAAGTTAGACTTGACCGAGTTGTCAACGAGCGCACCTTGTAACCTAAAGATCCTAGGTTCGATTCCTAGTTAGGGTGAAGGGGTGTGATGATTTACCTTCTTTGCATTCATTGTATTTATCAAATAGAGATAGATTAAAACCACTAGACCAGTTAGTTATACACTCTGGGTTATTCAACTCTTTTTATTATTATTTGTATTCCTAACTTGAAATTAAACGGATACAAAGAAGGAATGACTTGTCAGAACAAAACGATTTTATGTTATACAAAATAATTCTGTAATCAATGTTAAATAGCTACACTATTCGGTAAAATGATTAATTTAAACAATTAATCTACCAAATTACATAGGTATGCGTAGATGCTTACATTCTGTACAAAAATTGAAACAAAAGCTACTTGAAACAATTTTGTTTCTTTTTGCATCAAAGGAGATTGTTATTTCTAGCGAAGAGAAATTGATACCGCAATCATTGTGGAGGAAAACAAAAAGTGTAGTGCGTTGGATTGTATCACATTTAAATTATTTTTTTTTATTATTTTTTTAATCGAATGAGCTGATTGTAAACTAATGAAACTGGTCAATTTATTTCATGGTTTTTTTTCTCGCCTAGCCTCTCTTCCGTCTCCCACTTCTGTCTAATATAGTTTGTGTTGTGACTATATCCAGTTTATTGAATCATAGCTAGACAAGCAGACCGCTCTAGACGGCTGTAAACTTTAAACAACGCATATACTGGAGATTTGCTTATACTATAACAAGACAAACTGATACTCAGGAGAAGAGGAAGAATTAGAGCCATTAATTTTAGTACATGATACACAGTAAAGGTAAATTGTAATTAAATTAGGATGTGTATTGTAGAACAAGTGACGAGATAGAGTAGTTTCGCGTGTGCTACTCACAAGATCTATCAGTAGTGTATACAGATGCAGATTGATAGGAAAAAGGAAAAAAAATTAAAAATTAACATTTAAGTAAACGGTTGCAGCAGAGGTAGAAGTGTTTATTCCTCAAATCTGGATTTAGTTTACGTTGTGGGCTGGAAATAATCCTATTGTTCAACCTTAGGCCAGTTATCAACCAATCAGAAAAGTGTACTATCCACTAGCCTAACCGAATGTTAATGTGGATAAAAATGCGGAAATATTATGCTTATTTCCTTATTAAAGATAGTCCGTTTTCCAACTACCTTATCTTCTGAATTTATAGCAGTAATCAGTCAATAAGAACATGACATAAAATGAAATGCTGTATATATATATACACTTTCATTGGACACTGGTGACTAGTGTGATGTGTCTATTCCTTTGTTTATTGCGGACTGAATTCTATCAGTCAGGTTTGCAATGTGGCTACCATTATAAGTAGCTCACCATCATGGTCCACTTTGAATTGTTGATATTAGATGGTTGAAAGTAACCGGCCACAGGAAGCCTTCCAACTAGGTTTCGTGTTAGCTGGCAGTCACCAGTCAGTAAGGAGTATCTGCAACCTCATTTCCCTTCTGAGATTGCATCTGTGTCACCCAGTGAGTGCTGCAGTCAGAGATGTTACCACTAAGTTATTTGGGCTCGCAATTGACTTCGGGTCGGAATATATTCGGTACTTTCGTTGGAATATATATATATATATAGGGAGAGTCCACAATAAAACTTCCTGATATAATTATAATTTGCATTTACTGGCTATTGTGTGCTAAAATTAGTGGATTTATAATTATGTAGGCTGAAGAACTGATTGAAAACAGTTTTTCACTCTGATTATTTTTCTTCTGATTTTCTGCTCGTGTTAGTGTGAACTACCCATTGAAGTTTTTGAGTGTTAAATATTTCTAAGAAAGATTACATTAATCTGCTTGGAAACTTTAAAGTAATTGCTGGAGAATAGGTCGACACCGACTTTTGATCAAGCAAGGTTTCATGTTTCATTCAACGGCAAGAAAAAATTGCACTGATGGCATTAAGATGATGTGGAGAGAGCTTCCAAAGAGCCTCAAACTAGGACGAAATAATTTTAATATAAAAATATACCTATACCAATGAAGTAGGAATCTAATTTCTAAGGGTTATTGGCTTTTTTTGTAGTTTAACTATCTCTTTTCTTCTACCATTAAACGGAAACAAGCAACTTTTCATGATGATGATCTCTCTGTAATAAAACAAAAGAAGACAATGATGACAGTTGATCGATTTGGGAAATATTAGCATTTTTTCCCTTTAGAAAACATTGTGTTTCCTATGGGGTTTCTTTTTTTTTCCAGAAAATAAATTCAAAACTAGGAAAATTTTCGAAACTTTATTTTATTATTTCTCCTCTGAATTATCGCTGTCTCGAATCAATGAACTGATATGGTTGATTTGACTGAATTCAGTTAGTATTTGACTTTCAATTATTATTTAGCCTTAAGAGTGGGAAGAGGTTAAAAAAAAACACGCTGAAGCTACTTCAGTCTGTATAGTATGACTGTATAGTATCTTACCTGATCTTTCATTAGAGTAGTGTAGTTGGCTTAAAGCTTATCTTTTTTTTTACAAATTTCATTTTATTCCTTTTGTTCCCTGTGGAACATTCAGCTTCAAACTAGGGCTTGGAAGTTTTAGTAACAGTAGTGTCTTTTTCTATGGGATTAAATTGCTAGGCTTATTTCCAAGCCCCTCTCTTCACTGGGCTTAATACGGGTTAAACTAGACAAGGGAGTGAGCCAGGGGCGATCGAATCCTATAACACTTGCTTGGTTGGCCAGTGACCTATCACTGAACTACTGATTCACAAAGCTTAGTTAGAATATGCAAAATTCGTTCCGAGTAAGTGACATGAAGCTAACTATAGGGAATAATATTTAAACATTTACAAAGTTATATTTGTAAAATCTCAGCGAAATTGAAATGAATAATTCCAGAGTTTCGTTCGGCAATCTGGTCCGAACTTCTTCAGGGAAATATTTAATATGCTGTTAATGTTGCTTGTTGGTGGCACAGTGGTAAAATGCTTTCCAACCAGGCATTTGGTTCGGGGTTCAATACCTGGCCGACGCACTCCTTTACCTCACCTTGCTAACCCAGTAATACGACTGGTAAAGAGGGAAGGTTGGGCCTAAGACTAGCAATCCTATCCCGTAAAAGTAAACACTCCACTGCTACCGAAACTTCATGCCTCTAACCTGAAGCCCTATGTTCCACTGGGAATGTAAAG
Source organism: Trichobilharzia regenti (assembly GCA_944472135.2). Classification (NCBI taxonomy): domain Eukaryota; kingdom Metazoa; phylum Platyhelminthes; class Trematoda; order Strigeidida; family Schistosomatidae; genus Trichobilharzia; species Trichobilharzia regenti. The sequence goes on along the minus strand of CALYDD020000239.1, from coordinate 5,025 downwards.
GAATACAATAACAATAATGACATTAAAGTTAATAGAAATATACAGGACTAAAAAAATCCAACAGAAGATTCTTCTCACTTCTCATGTAAGTCAGATGCACACTCAGCTTTCTGTTGACCATTAATAACCCTTTCTTTTTATGATGAACTAGGCAGCTACCACAAATTGTCGATTATTAGTAAGATTATCTCAAATAGCTTTGGACTGACGGATTGACGCTGATTACAATGGCAGAAAATAAAGATTTGATTAGTAAGAGGGTTAATCTCGTGATTCCTTTGGTATAAACAGTTAGGCTGAGAGGTCTATGGTTCGAACCCTGCCAAGACTCGGTCTTATGTTTCACCAATCATCGCAACGATAACAGTCTGTCAACTCAAAGTGACCTTGGATACTTTCATTATCAGGAGTATTTTGTGCATTTATTAAGTCTGCGAAGAATTGATCGATTTATAGAAATAACTGTCCTCACTAGACCCAGTTTTTACTCCATTTAATGTTCCCTTGGCAGTATACAGTTCCACGTTCTCAAACGAGATACAATTTTTGACCATCAGCGGGTTCATCAAGCACAGAACCCTGGGAACATCAGATCTAAGATAAATCTATTTATTCTACGACAATTGACTAATATAAGATTTCTAAAGACCGGAGATTGTCAGATATTACATCTTAACTGAATGCTTTTCCCAGTGCCAATTTTTTTGCTTATCAGAAGATAAATTTGTTTTTCAATTTGTTTAACATTTTCTCCTTAGTAGTAATTTTATTTCTCGCTTATTTTTGTGTCAAAAAAATATAGGCTACGGATTTATCGATTTCGTTTCTGAAGATGCCGCCAATGAAGCCTTACAACAAATTAAAGAAACTCATCCTACATTTACAATTAAATTTGCAAAGGTAAACTACAATTTGTTTCTGTGTAATCTCTTTTCGGTCAAGCTAAACATTAAGCACCACCAACTACCATTAGAGGGCACTGAACTTGAATGATCCAGTGAGATTTATTCACTTGAGATGGAACTGAAAATAGTGTCCTATCAACAGTTTAGTGGTACCAGCACTGCAGGGATATTGCATTTTGGAAAGTGGAGAGGCTTACTTCTTTATCGGGAGGAGAAGGTGTCGTCCTAGGTGTAGATGAAACTGTCTTATTACAGAAGAAAATAAGCATGATCGAGAACGAGCGAATAATGACTGGGTGATTGGTTTTTATGATACTTTTTTGCAGAAAGGATTCGTCAGGGGGATAAAAGATATAAAGTCAAGTCCTTTAATACCTATTATTCCTCGACAGGTGAAACAAGCATCCATAATGCACACAGATCAGTGGAAAGGTTACGACTCATTGTCATCCCTTGGATATATTCACCACAAAGTTAACCATTCTAATGATTTTGTGGATTCCATTACAGGGACACACACCAGTTCTATCGAGGGCTTTTGGGGAGGCTTAAAAAGCAGGAAAAGGGACATTGATGGATCTCATAAGGATGTGATTTATAGTCATTTAGATGAAAACATGCATAAAATGTCGTGTAAATATTCAATTGATACTCCTATGCTAAACTGGGAGATGTTTTTATCACCTGTGAGAGAAAGGTATCCTATGTAACACTTTTATACAGTTTCTAAACTCATTTTCTTTCATGATTTTATGTATTCCATATCCAAAAATGCCTCCTTCACGTGATTGGAGCATTCAAGTTCATTCTCTGATTGGTAGTTAGTGGTGCTTAAAGTTTAACTTTGCCCTCTTGTTTATATTTATATATTTTTGTTTGTCATTCTGGTGTACAATATAAGATTTTGAATGATACATAGTATGCGGATGTAATGTGAAATCACTTCAACGCATTGATGAATCTGAGTTGAGTGGTACTTTCTTATGACTGATTATTTACTTGTTAATTGGAAAGTGTAGGATTACATTAATATTTATTTTAGCTGCATAGAATGCTGTTGGCCTGTTTGAACCACTGAGAGCTATCTAAGCTGCTTTTCAGCATTATATGTCTATTGTTCGCGTGTATCTTGTTGTTGTAATTTTTGAATTATGTCGTTGGATCCTAACATGAACTCACTCAAATTTTTAGTCAGCTTGCAATTTACTGATGTGTACTTTAGGAAGAAAATGAAGGGAAAGTACTGTCGAGGATTCATTCTTGTTTAGGAGAGAATGACATTGTGTCATACGATATACTGTCGATCAGTATTTACTTGAAGATCTTATACGGGAAGTAAATCTTTTCCATAGATTTACATTGAGAAGTCTGTATTGTAATTCCATATTAATTTGTTTATTAGATATGTCACGTGCGTTGGTGGCAGAGCGGTTAGGACGCTCACCGACTATGCACATGGTCTGGGGTTCGATCCTCGGTGGATGCACTCCTTTACCTCGCTAAGCCAGAAATTATTCTGGTAAAGAGGAAAGGTTGGGCATGAGGCTAGAAACCCCATCCTGTAAACTAAACACTGTTACAGAAACTTCAAGCCACTAGCTTGAAGCCCTATGTTCCACTGGGGAATGTGAAGGGAAAAGAAAGAGATGTCGCTCAGTAAGACAGTATTAGTTACTGGATGACTTTGCAAACACAATTTTTTATGTTCATAGTCATATCAGTTATGATCACACGACTTTCTTTCATATTCGTCATAGGAGTAGTAGAATTAACCAGATGTCCGGGTGGATAGTATTGAACCATTCCTATTACACGTATTTTTAGCTGATTCGATAAATAAAGCTTCAGTTATCGATCTCTCCCTCCCTGTTATATTAAATTTTTACACATTTTATATTAATTCTGTGTCGTTTTTAAACGTAATTTTCAGAATGAGGCTAATATTACAGCTTTGTTCAGGAGGTTTAACACTCTAAATATTTGTATTGAATAACTACCATATTTACGATCAAATGAAAGATCAAACAACTAATGTTAGTGAATAGAATCAATTATCATGACATAACTTTTTCAATAGATGTCAGCTTCAAAAACTGTTCTGAATATGTGTATAATTTTATGAAGCGTATATTTATGTGTAGAGATGCCTGCTACTAACCATTTTTAAATAGAATTCTCCTTAAATTCTGTCACATAAATCATTTTTAATACACCAATAGATAGTCAATCAACAATAAGTCTCAGCTTAATTTGATTGGACAGAAGTCAGTAACTAGTGGAGTGTGTCTAATCCTTTGTTTAGTGGCTCGCCATCACGATGTACTTTGAACTGTTGATAATAGATGGTTGGAGGCAAAAGGCAGGTAGTCCCGGACTTAGGTCAGTTCAATACAGTCCTACAAGAGGTCAGTGCCAGCCTAACTGCAGCACTCGGTGACTCGGGTGCGAATCTCAGAAGCGACATGATTTCCTTCAAGGTTGCACATACGCCTTGCTGACTGGTGAGTGCCAACTGGCACGAAACCTTTCTGGAAGGCTTCCTGTGGCCGATTGCCTCCAACCATTTAATAATCTTAGTTTAGCGGACTACTTCATTCCAAGGGCCAACCTTATTTCACTGACTTCGTCTCTGGCTTTTTTCAGTTAGTATTTTAACTCAAAAGTACTCCACAATCATCAATAACATTTCTATCAGCTTATATTGTTGGTAAGCATCTTGAAGTTATTGACTTTCAGTCATTTATTTGTGGACTGAACCCCTTGATCTCTGTTGGCACATTTGAACTCTTTGACAAGATACTTCAATATTGCCTTGGAATATGTAAATTTCTCTTCGTTTCTTTTTTTGCTGTACCAAAATGCTCATCGACACTTGATGGATGGTCTTCTAGAAAGTAAATGTGTTTATCAGTTGGATGAATGGAAATAATTGGATTGCTGTATTGGCCATTCTAAGCCATACTTTTATCCCCTACTATTACTAATTACATTATTATTGATGAAATGGGAATGACTGTTGAGGTTAGAAGTAATGTTCTATTCGTGTAAGATACAACTGATTTCACAATTTTCATACTATTTATTCCCCATTAAGCATTGCTGTTTTTTACATGTTAGATTCTTCTAAATTTAGTCATCATCTTTTTGAGTTTCTTTTACTGGGGCTTTTTCAATGTGACACACAAATTATAAATGCTTTTCTGAATATATTATTCCACCAGAATACTCATATCTACTTATAATTAGCACACATTATATTGGTAGTCTTAGATTATTGAAATAAACGCTAGTTAAAGTATACTCATAATTGCCATCCATGTTTTGAGCATATATAACACCGTTTAACTCTGCCATGTGTTAAGACCCCAAAGACTGTATTCATTGAGTCGAAATCTATCTATATTGAAACCTTTTAATGATCCTAAACAATTTGCATACAAACATGGTAGAAGTATCTTGGATACTGCGGTTGTCTTATATCACAATGTTGTTTCTTGTTTAGACAAAGGTGCCATATATGTTCGCAGTGCATTCTTAGACTACACATCTGCTTTTGACTCTGTACCTAGGGGCCTTTTATTAAATAAGCTTTCGTTGACACAAACAGGATCCTGGGCTAAGAGTTGGTTGCATTCTTATTTTTCTGATAGAATGCAGTATACTGTATATAATGGCAAATCTTCTTCTACCTCGCCAACAAAAGCCGGTGTTCCTCAAGGTGCCGTCCTCTCTCCTTTTCTTTTTTCTTTCTTCCTACACGACCTGCCTCATTTAAACGAAACTAACTTTGTCAAATATGCAGATGATCTGACTGTATCACTGCCTGTCACTTCCAAGTCTGACTGCTCCAAACTTAATAGCTTTCTGTTGGACATCACCAAGTGGTCTAAGTCAAATGGTCTTATGTTAAATCCTTCCAAATGTCAGGCACTTGACTTTACTTTCAAGCATCGAAGTGACTTACATGAACTAGTTAGTTCGCATGATGCCTGTAGCATAGATGGCACTGGAATTAAAACCAAGTCAAGCATTAAATACCTTGGATTAGTTCTTTCCTCTGACCTTTCATGGTCATCCCACATCTTATCTATCTCTAAGAGAATGTCTCGTCTTACCTTCT
>CALYDD020000238.1:0-35361 GCA_944472135.2 Trichobilharzia regenti | reverse complement strand
TGTTTAAGTTACCAGCAATTTGTTTATGATCAACCTTTGAGAAGAGGAGGTGAGAGATTCCCGTAAACAGAAAAATCTATTGAACTGTGTTATATTGTACATCAGCATGGTAACTCAAGACGGTTACATTTCATCCAAGTGAAAATTTGCTCATGAGCTGAGCTCACTAGTGTGTATAACTAATCAGTGTAATGAAAGTAAATTCCAACAGTGGTGTGAACACGGGCAGTTATTTTGCTCGAAATATTACCAATAACAAAACTTATCATTGTGTGTAAACTATTAAAATATAATTATACTTTATTTGAAAGTAATACAGTTATCAGGGGAGTGAGAGAATGACTTTACTCTTTGTGTGTGCATAGGTTTGATCTCAAGCGCGTGAATGCAATCGCTTCATCAAATCGTAGTAGATTCGCTGTCCTTTTTACGTTTACTATTTTGAAGAATTTTGAAGTCTCGACAGAATGATCCGTATTCACAGATTAGTTGTCTAGTAATTTCACTTTGTAAATATCTGCTTCCTTTTATGCATAAGTTTCTCGGAATATGCTCTGAAAACCGGACAGAAGCTCTTCTTTCTATCCTTCGAATGTACTTGCTGCCACAGGTGCACGTAAATTTATGCATACAGTGGAAGATAACATCAGCAGGGTACTTATACAGATTCGATTGGCTTATACAGCATGTAGTGATGTATAGTGTCACCAGCTTGGCTGCAGGGAAGCATCTCTTTATTGCTCCTTTCATCATTTTTCAAAATATCTTTTGTGATACTGCGTCTCCTTTGTATTGCAGGCAAATGAAAACTTTCTTCTTTTCAACTGTTGCATTTTTCGATTTCTCATCTCTTTCGTTGCTGTACTTTTGGATAAATCACTTTGAATATTCGTATTCCTTAAGGCATTTTTCAACAAAGCCTTATTCTTCTTCTGCATTCTTAGGCGAACATAACTTCCTGGCTCTGTTGTACAGTGTCGTTACTGATCCTCTTTTATAGCTTATTGGACAGAAGCTGTTGTATTCAAGGTACTGTTCAGTCCAGGTTTCTTTTCTGTACATGAACTTTTCAACCGTCCCATCGTTTCTTTATTTCATAGCATATAAATTCATGAGAACTTAAACTAAAAATAACTGTAATATTTATATTCCGGATGCGTTCATCTTATAATGATTTCACTATTACGTTTCAAACATTGAGGCATGAAATATAACTCTTTATAACCATTGTAATTTCAGGCACTGGTTTGCAGTTAGCTGATGAGAACCTGTGAAATAGAATGACATCACTTTATACTGCAAATCCGATTTTTCTTTATCTATCGGAATTTATCAACGGTTTACCCAGGTTTCCACTGGTTATCTAAATGGTGTCAGCTCATGGTGAAATCCTCCATTTTTCAATGGAACCAAACGTGTGTAATCTGTCACTATTTATACTACTCTACTTATATCAGATCAGCCAGCATGCAGAAGGAAGCACGTCGAAGAAGACAGCCAGCCAGCCAGACTGTAGCACAACCATACTTAGCATCCATGTAACTTCTGTGTTGTGTTATGTTGTGTTTGTGAGACATGCCCATAACTTCAAATTATGTTTCGGTGGCTGTGTGGATGTGTCGCGTCATCTCAACTCACCTCACCTCACCTCCCTCTCCATTGCATTTACACTTAGCTTTCAGTTAGTACAGTGAGTGACGAGACTGTATCACGATGAGAAGTGGAGGCGGAGAAAATGCATAATATACAGAAGTCATATCATCATTATTATTGTTGTTTATGTGTTCTACAAACCAGACATTTAATCCTACTAACTAACACACAGAGATTGTGTGTGAGTCATCAATCAAGCTACAGTCAGATCATTGATTTTCATATCTCACTCAAGACTAAGACTAAGAGGAGACGACATGTTGCTATTGTTGCTGCTGTTGATGGAAGGAGATAGGCTGATGAGTAGTGAACTAGAATTTGTATATCATCATTATTCTGACGTATGTATAAATAGCCTATGAATAAATAGCCTAGCAACAGGTCGTTCGTTCGTTCGTTCATTTGCATACTCTCACTCTAGTGATTCATTCATTCATTCTTCATTCAAGTGAAGTCATGTGATGTATGTGGTATATTTGCATTGCAGTAGTAGTCAATTGGCAGAAAAAACACCAGCCATAGAAACAACAAATAATCAATATTATCAATATATTGGTCAACTGAATACAAGTTAAATGTATACATTAGTATATTGAAGATGAAATACATGACAGACAGTTGAGTTAGTAATAACTACATCATGGTGTCTGCATGAATCGAAATGTTCAGTTGGCGAAACTGATGCGATTCTGCTGTACTAATGTGTTTGTGGGTGTTGGTGCGTGTATTGCGTAAACGTCTCACCGTATGAAAAATCAACTTGGAGTAGTCAGCTGTCTCTCGCATGCTATGAACTCCATCTTATTTCACTGTTCAGCTGGCTTTTGATATCCAGTTGATTGGAGCTGCAGATGAATGTGTGATTTAGATGGGCTTACTACTAGACAGTTTAGCCAACGTGTCACTACTGAATATCTACCATCGTGGTTTGTCAGAGGACAGACGAGAACAATCCGTAATTCAATATTTCGCATTTAGTTGACAGAGGTCATTTAGTGGAGAGGGAAACGGAAAGTTTTCAAATTAATCCACAACATCCCGCCAAATCTTTGCAAAAGACTTCGTATATGGGTGAGGAGACATGATATGAGTCATTCTTGTTCATGTGTTCTAGAAATCAGACATTGCATCCTAACACAGATTAAATATGATCAGATAATTGATTTTTATATCTTGAAGCAGTAATTGACTGGTGTTAAGAAATAACCATATTTCTCCTTTAATCAATCTGAGGAGATCAATAAGAGAACAGCAACACATGACGGAGCAGGATAAAACGGATAGATTGTATATTTCGTCAGTGGATGTCTCCGCCTAGCTGAATACGACCGTAACTTTAGTCCACTGGATCTGAGGTGGTAAACAGTATATCAGAACAATTGTCGTGTATGTTTGACTGGAAAAAGACGTCTGCCATATATTAGATTCCTGATTCCTAAAAACCTTTGTGTATTATGCTTCTTTGTCTTTCTTTTATGGTTCCCATATTGTTTTTGAAATGCATCGTTCATTAAATCCATTTCTCCAACAACTTTCATCATTCCTGCAAATGATTAACATAATTTTGATCTGAGTGTATGTACTACTTATTCATCTTGTGAGCAGTATCAGTAGTGTTAGATGATTATCAGGACTTGTAATACTGTAAAACAAAAATGAGTTTACTTCTTCCTGTGAATATTAATTAATCCAATGCTGTTATCCTTGTCTAGGTATTCATTCCTTATTTTCACAGATTTCCGTCTCCAGCTGTTGTTTTATTGCATCAGTTAATCTTTATATTTGATGAAGCACTAAGTATAATTCTTATTTCTTAATCTCTTATTTATATTTCAATAATTTAATTAACTAGTTAAATTATCATTGATGATATCAGATAGTTGAAGGCAATCGACTTCCTGTCATCTAAAATATCTACCTAAACAGTTTTAAAAACAAAGTTCTCTTTCATTAAATAAATTGATTGTTACCGACATATGTCTATGAATTTTCAAAGGTTATTTTTAAAATCTTATCACTATTTACCAAGTGGTATCCAAAAGTCATTCATTATGCCTTAAATGCCTGCCTGCCTGTAATTAGATAGCAGTAGCATTTAGAGTTATGCGTCAGTGATTCAGTATTAGAATGGTCTTCTGACAGACTCTGAGATCTAGTTTTGTTTTCCAGCTAACACACAGTCCCACATCTCGAAACTGCAATCTGAAATTTACACATTTAGAAGCAGGGGATCGAATTTCAGTACATTTTCTTTTGGAAAGTAAAATTATTCACATCACAGTATGTGATCTGTCTGATGCCAAATTTGGTAGTCAAACGAGCATTATTGCATAAGACTATATACTACTGATTGACGTAGATAAGTAGTTGTACGATACTGAAACCAGTCAGAAAAAAACCTTACCTGCCATATAAAAATCCGCTGATCTAAGTCAAATGCGGTACACCGTTGGTGAGGTCCATTTTCAACAAGCGAAACAGCTGTGGCGCCTTCAGCTTACTTCTATCTGGCTGTAAGGATTTGCTGCTTAGTGGTAGTGGTATCCAACTACTCATCCGAATTATTAAGTAGTATACACTTTTATCATCAGTAAGAAAATAAAAGTAACACCAATGCAATTTAAAGCTCAAACCTTGAAGCATTGTGTTCCACTCGGAGAGGAAATAATAAAGAAATGGAGAAAAAGGCACTTTTGGTGGTTAAACCCACGGAGGTTAACTCAGAAATTAAAATGTCGAAGATACCGACTGTTCCCAATACTCCAATCTTCTTTAGATTACAATTCATGCGCAGTGTCAATAGTAAGATCTTACTACAATGTCTGAGAAGGACCTTCAAAAGGACTATCAACGCAGCTATGGTATGCTGTGTATTCACTAGCCAACCGACCAATACTTAGTTCAAGAAATAAAGACAGACTGCGCCTTCTAACTGCCCTTGTGGAGCTAGTTGCACAGGGAGTACTATCAGGCAGATTCATCATTGAATTTCTGAACACCTCCCATTTTGATTTGGCTAGGGTCCGAATAACGCCATACGCAGATCAGTATTAGATTATCTCGTCGATGCTGACTGGACATCAAGTCAACTCTAACAGAGATAGAAGAACATAACTTGTGCATTGGGATAGAGTGTAATCGTTAATCCACTGAATTGTTTGGTGACTTATTCATTTTAGAACCTGATCGATCATGCTTTAAAATTTCTTTTCCAACAATTGTCATCATTTAGAGAAGTCCACCTTAACTTAGATGAAGAAGATTTTTGAGACTTAGATGGATGATTCCATATTAGTTTGTTTATTAGATACACCACTCAGTGAAAAAGTATTATTGATTGATTGATTGATCGGTTTGTGCGCTACATCTATTCCAAACAGTTTTAGTATTCTAGTCATTATTTAAGATATATTTCCTATTCTGATATGTACAGACCTAATTTTCTACATGTGTGATTGTATTTCACACAACCCACTTAATAATTTGTGACCCAGTTTTCTCTCACGCCACTTGTGACCTTTGAAATTCTATTGGTTCTTCGCTGTCTCAAATATATCGATGGCATTGGTGCCTTCGAAGTTTTAAACATTATATATATATATATATATATATATATCCGCAGTCGCTGTCAATCTTCTTGAATACTGTTTGAGACAGTAAAGAGCTCTCTTACGAACGTCCAGTCTTCCCTTCTGTCCCTTTTGTGGCCTGGCAGTATTGTTGTTGTTGTTGTCGACGTGCGATTAGGACAGATTAATCAGGGCATTAAAGTTAGTATTCGCTCATAGTCTACTAGGTCGTCGTGGTTCCGGTCATAACATCTATGTATGGTGGAATGAATTTTCTCAGAGTTTTTGAGGTTGATTTCTTGTTGGTATACCGATTTGATTTTAAACACTTTTTTGAAATTAAATGGATTTTCGATTCTTTTTAAGACAGAAAATATTTCTATATGTATTCCCTTCAGCTGTTCTGTGCTGAAAATGTTGTGCCTACTAAAACAATGAAAACATCTCAGGTGGACAATCCAACTTAGAGAAACAAGCACATTAAAATCATCCATCTAATTATTATATGTGCAAACCTTGGGCACTGTGGTAGTAAGTAATTCCATATTAGTTTGTTTATTATATGCATCACACAATGAAGAAGCAGTACTATTTACTGGATGACAAAGTTTCGAAGAAAATCTATTCATTGCTCATTCTCTCCTATTTCTCATCGTGAGGCTAGTAGAATTTTACAGATATCTGGGTCAGGTGTTGAAAAATTTCTGTTACGTGTCCAAAATATCTGGAAAATTCTACTACCCCAATGATGACAAATAGGAGAGAACAAAGAAAACTACAAAACTCAAGTTTCGAAGTCTTCTAAATATAATTGATATTGTGGTGAGAGCTGTCTTCTAGCGAAAATTGGTAGACAGTAATTCACGTCAATGTTTACGTCCCATATCTTGGTCATAAGACAACAAGAACAAATACTAACTCAACAACCAATCACAGCAAACTTAGTGTGGACGGACACGATGAGCAGATGTATCAAAGGTCTGTCTAAGAAACAAAGAGATGACAGAATAACCTTCAGCAAGAAAACAGTCAATCAGAATACTCTGCTTCTCTGCTAATAATAACGATTAATAATATACATGAAAATCTATAAATATCTGTTGATTTTCTTAATAAACGATCTGTTTCCTGGCCCTGGTCTTCTTCTTTCGTTAAAGAAATACTTTTGACAGACTCTAAACGACATGCTGCTAATTCAATCAAAACACATAAAATCATGAGTGAAATATTATCTCTAATTATTCTAATGTGTTTAAATGGCCTAGCAATATGTAGGTTTATTTTGGTGTATATTTATCGGCGAAATGAATTTGTTCAATGATCGTGACATTAACCTAGCTGAAATTATTATGCCTTAAAAAAACTGGTAAAGTTGGGTACAGAAGGTCGGAATTGAGGATACATACTCCTCAATGACATTCGCTGGTACCACTCGTGTCACATCATGAAATGGCAGAAGTTAGAAGTGATGGACTGGTCATTGGATCGGGACCCAGTGACTTGATGATCTACGAGCTAGCACGCTTTGTAATCAGAAGGTTCCGGGTTGGAACCCTATCAGTGAGGTGCATGCATGCTTCTGTTGAATTAGTCGCATGTAACGTAACAATTATCCAGATCTCTCAGGTGGTTCTCTCAGGGTCCTCTAAACGATATCAGTTATTAGTGAAGTCCTGAAACCTAACTTTTATTGTTCCAATAGATGAGAGGTTGACACTTTTACGGAGAATCATAACTTTAGACTGAATTTCTCCTTTAGACTACACCAGAATTTTCACCGCTGAAATGATCACTGATATTATCATTTTTTATCCACTTACATTCCGAGTAGAACACAGGACTCATAATTTGAGCTTCAAAGTCCGTCGTAGCGACGGTGTTGTTTCTTCTGGATGAGGTTTCTGGTGTCATTCCCAGCATTCCCTCATTCCACTAATTATTACTGTCTAGTGAATTAAGGAAGGCTTAGGGGTGCATCGATGGGCATTTGAACCTGAAACACATACTACGTTGATCACCAGTGTACCATAACCCCCCCCACTTCCGCGAGTCATAATTACACTTGTCGTTATTACTGAAATCTCCAAGTTGTTGAAAAAATTAAGAAACAACAAAAATGTCAGGGAAGGAAATTGTCCTTCAATTTGCTCATTTGATGAATTCTTCTCAACAGCCACCGAGATCTGAATGAACAAACTGACAATTTGATCACCACTGGAAGCTATCAGTCTACTATTATTCGTAGGGAGTAATCGAATATCGAAGAGTAAACTGCCACGGCTACTACACTCAACAAATTCACCACTTTTTCTTATCGATGTCACTATAAAATTTTGACAAGATAAAAGTGGTGGGAGAGGCTGTCAGCGAAGGCAGGACTTCAAGTGAATGTGGAGAATATAAAGGTGATGGAGGCGCTTAACCAATAACCATACAACAAGCATTAGTCGCGATCAATGAATGGGAGAAACATATCGGAGGAATTCACTTTGTTCACTCATCTGAATAGGCAGTATTGTTTCAACTTCAGGCGGCACAAATGAGAATGTGAAAGGTGGTCAGGATAAAAACACCAAGACTCACTTTCATCACTGTGGGATCAATGTGGAAATCTACTGCACTCAATTTAATAAGGAATAACATCTGGATCTTCAACACTAATGTCAAATCAGTTCTTCTAAATTTTTGTATGAGCTGGAGGATTACGGAAAGCATTTATAAATGACCACTTTGATTCGTCGATAGCTGGACATAAAGAATTATTGACAAGGAATGCTGGCCAGCAACGAACCAACCAAAATGTAAGTCGACTTAACCATTGAATAACATCACATGTGTCAGTGGCTTGGCGGTAGAGTATTCGCCAACCACACAGGTGGTCTGGAGTTCAATCACCGGAAGACGCACTCGTCAACCTCTCTAAGCCAATAATATGCCGAGTGAATAAAGAAGGTTGGGAATGAGGCTGGCAGCCCAACTTCGTAAAATGAAAACCACCGCTATCAAGACTGCAAAACTTTAGTTTGAAGCCATATGTTCCACTCAGAACCTAAAGCAATGAAAAAAACATCACACATCAGATTTCGATTGCAACCCGAATGGGAATTTTCAAGTTCGTGGTCCAACCGTAAATAGCATGAGATGGTATGGAGAGGAGGTGACAGCTCATTACCCACCAGTTGTGAAGCGAGCTACAGAAGATTGAAGAGAACAGCGTGTAGTGGGGATGTGCTGCTGAAAAACTATTCTCCACTACGAACTCCACACCAGATGGTCTGTCATTAGGACGTGAAAATGAAGACTGCTTCCAAATACACCGTAGCGATATTTTTAAGAATTCCACAGCAGAAGAGACAGACTCTTCCTCCTTCTCCTCCCACTACCCTAGCCTGAAAATGTGTCACCAACCACCTGACTGGTAGGCGGATTGTCTTTAACTAGACACATAATGATTCCAACTACTAATTGTATCAAATTCATTTGTGATTTGTTTCAGTTGAGTGGGCGGTGTTTATTTATAGACAGTGAAGTTCTATTGGTCACTATTTCGCCTGTCAAGACTTTGCAAAGTTAAAAACACACAACTAATTTTAGAAGGCGTTAGTAATCGACACACAGAATAGTTGCTAGAATCCCACTGGATTTTAGTCTGATTAGTCAGACACACTGACAGTAATAATCAAATAATAATAATACTTATAATAATAATAACAATTATATTAATAATAATGGTAATAATTCGCCTAAGCGTTTATTTTCTTTTTTATCCCCAGCTTCCCTTCTGTTAATCTGAAAACTGTGTTCAAAACAATGTTGATTTTACGGACAGATACAGGTTATCCTTGTCACCACCAAAACTAACTCGTTGTTGTCTGAATTCACGAGACGGATTTCTGCATCCTACTGCATAGCTCTCCGGAAATTTCCTGAGAGACACGCACAGTCACAAAACTCTCCAAAGAGAGAAAAAGGTCGATTATCCGTTGTTGAATCTTTGTGTAGTTCTCTACAAAATAATTATATCAACAACTCGAGATTACCTGAAAAGTGTGATATGACCGTTGATACACTTGGTAGTTGCGATAACGAAATTCCTACCTAGTCGATTCGCGAGTCTATTGTTCTAACCACTATTAGCAGCAACAACAACAACGGTAACAAGAACAACACGATACGACACCACCTTAAAACACGACACAGGAAGGCAAGAAGAGAAGAATAACTGTTAATATGGAGAGCTTTCACTGCCTTGTATCAACAGTGAAAATGATTGACAGAGCTTGCCTATATACATACATGCTTTAAATGATCTTCAGAGACACCAGTAACATTAATAAATTGAAACACTCAAAAACGAATAGCATCGACAAAGTCATAAGTGCGATGGCATGAATACAATCACATATGCAAAGGTGCAGTAGAAATTTATGTCTATATATCAAAGTGCCCATAGACAGCTACACAGTCAAGAGGAGGTTCCTAGGTCAAAACAACCACTGCAGAACAAAATTAGTCAGTCGAAACTCAAGCGTAGGAAGTACTTCAGAATCAAGTTGGATATCCTCAAAAACATGGGATCGAAAACTCTGTCCACAAAAATCACACAACAATGCTTCTCACAGACAGTCCGAGAACAGGATATCCATGATTCACTCAAACAAAATCACAGACTAAACAACACACTATCAGTGTATCGCAGAATCACACAGAGAAGAGCTAAAATTAGAGATTAAAAAGGTAGGTATAGAGACAAACAATAAGGATCAAGTCGAGGTATGATATCCAAGTGTCAGGACAATGATATACAGTGTAGGAGACGAGAGGAGAATAATTACACAGTTAGTTGAAACATCCAAATAAGTATTAGTGTTGTGATTAGATCGTTGAGCGGTAGAGATTTTCTAAATAATATTTCTTTTATACCGACCACCAAAATCCATCCGCCATCCACAGTTGCATTCTATGATGAATGAGTGGATAAGTGGTCGCACTCCGGTAGTTCAAGTCATCACTCAACACATAGGTAAGAGTCTATCAGTTCAGTGTTACCTCTGAACTGTTACAATTACCTCTTTACAGTGTTGGTTTCCAGGGATTTCACTGATTTCATGTTAGATCATGAAATGAACCAGTGAAAACCACTTTCGCTCTGGTTCGGGATTCTTCAGCACTAGACACGCTTCACATCACTAAAGAGGGATCGAATGCAAGACGTTTAGGTAACATTCATCACTGTGAGACGGGAAAAGATGGTGTTTCTATTAAAACTTCTGTCAGTTAATCAAATCCCTGGGAATGAACACTTGAAATTAATCCAGTGCTAACTAGTGACTGACTACAACATGAGCTTTACCGAAGATCTAGTGACCAGTGGGATACATTGGGGTGGGTGTGAGAACAAATATCCACCTATGAGATTTGCTGATGGTTGCACTATATACCTCAAACTGGAAGAAGTTGGAACTGCTTGGTCATTGGATTTCATCCCATTGGCGGAATGCCCAACCACCTTACTTTGTAAGCTGAGGGTTATGACTTCTATTCCTGGTGGGATCATATGTGCTTGCAGATGAAGATCACCCGAGTTAGAACGATATCACTGCTGAGTACTCCCTAGTTTTCATTGATTCTGATATATACAGACCCGATTTTCTACATGTCACTGACACCCTCTGATTTGCGACGCGATTTTCCTTACCCTAATCTATAACCTTTGGAATCTTATTGGCTGTTCACTGTCTTAATTCACAAACTTTATTGGTGCTTCTCAAGGTCGTTTTAGACATATATATGAACGCAAGCTCTGTCGACACTTATTTGACTGCTGTTTTTAGACAGTAAAAGCACTCTCACCAACATCCAGTCTTCTGTCTTTGCGTGCAGGCCGTGTTATTGTCACTGTTGTTGTTGACGTGCGATGAGGCAGATTAACCAGCGCATTTAGTTAATATTTGCTCAAAGTCACCTAGCACATTAGTTCCGGTCATAGCAGGTTTTCAACTGGTTTCACGGCTGCTTTCCTTTCCTCATCACACGATTTGCTCCATGTCACTGTTGGACACTCAACTTGGATTTCACCAGAGATCCTTTTTGGTATGATGCCAGTCGACGCTCTATTCGGCATAATTTTCAGCCGGTCTCCATTCCTCTCCAATTGTAGCAGACCTATATATAAAAGCCCTAGAAAAAAAAGCATTGACAAGTCTTAGCTGTCATCCTAGAATATGGTACAGATATGTAGATGACACATTTATCATCATAAAGAAAGCTGAAAAAGAGAACTTCCTAACAGAAATTAACTTAATCTCAGAATAAATTGAGTTTACTAATGAAATAGAATCGGTTGAGGGAACTCTAAACTTTCTTGATTGTCTTGTAAAAAGACGAACTGACGAGGAACTAAAGTTTACCATATAAAGAAAGCCGACACATTCCAATAAGTATTTGAATTTCCAATCAGATCATCTAATAGGATGAAAGTTTCATTAGCTTTAAATCTCGTTAACAGATCTAGAAACATTATAACAGACAATGATGCTGATATGGAGAACGAGATAACCAATATAAAACAGATTTTGATTGGAAATGGTTATCCTGAAAGCTACTAGATAACATCAATAGAAAGGAACATAAAGAAAAACCAAAAATTGAAAAATCCTGGCTATCGACGATAGCCATTCCATATGGAAAGGACACAGCTGAATAACTTCAAAGACTATTTGCTTCATATAATATTAAAGTCTATGTCAAGCCCTCTAATTCTCTAGAGAAAGCGCTGGTGCATATCAAAGATATAGTTCCCAAAATGTCACAAAGTAATTGTGTCTACAAGATAGAGTGTTCAGAATGTGATGCATGCTATATAGGGGAGAGCAGTAGGCAGGTGAAAGTCAGAGTGAATGAACATAGACTTTGCACAAAACGTCCATCTAGAAATGAAGTAGAATTAAAAAGTCTAGGAAAAAGATCGGCTATAGCAATGCATGCGATAGACAGCGGACATAAGATTGATTTTGACAATGTCGAAATTCTTGGAAGAGGATTTCATTCACACAAAGAAAGATTGACTTCTGAAGCCTTGCTCATTTTAACCTCATCGAATGCAGTGAATAGGAAAAAAGGGATAGACTCATCACCTATATGGCAAACTCTTATGAAGCAAGATAGATGAAAACACAACAAACACTCTATGAGCCTCCATGAACTTTTAAAAAATGTAGTATTATGTTTATCACATATTAATTCACGTATTTTCCATATGGCAAATAACATACATACACACACACACTCATACAAATCTAATCTTTACAAATCAACTATAGAAAAGTGAACTCAACAAAAATTAGACATCAGTCATGACAGATATATGTGATGACTCATATTTTACAAAGATTTTACAAAAATATAATTTATACATGTGATAACTGCTTACATATTTCTATTGGTAAAAAATGCCCATGGACAAATGAGCTTCAAATAAGCTGACTTCAATTCATGTAAAAATGTTTGACTATATATTTTGATGATTAATAAAAATCCGAAAAAGAAATCTGCTGAAGAAGCTGTGGATTATACAGCGAAACGTTCAGAAAAATCTTGTTTTGATTTTCTTAACACGCTGGGATTAATTTAAATAATTTATAATGAATCAATCTGACATGGTGCTCAAATTATTCCAGGAAGTTCGGTCTAGAAACCTACAGTCTCCATTTTCTTTAACAAATCTGTTATCGGTTGGTTTGTTTCCTGTTGATGTTTGTTGCTTGCCACAGTTCTTTATCCTTATCTTTTGTGACTGGCCATCTGACTCTCAGGATCTCTAGCTAGAGAAACAGCTTTCGATGTAAATCTTCAGTAGCGTGTTTGCAAGGCTGTTTTGTGAGGTGTCAAACTAATTGATTTACAAATACTAATATAATACAACGTTAAAATTCATTGTATTACTAGCTGGGCCTGATGGTTCTAGTCTTGTCGCAACCCACATTTCCAATCCACCTGCAGTTTTCACCATATACTTATGTGACCCAATAGGGCTATTGTTCAGAAATCAATAAAATAAATAAAGTAGATGAATGCATTTCGTAGGAAATCCTCATTATGATATGCACAGAGAAAGAAAAAAAACACGTGTGGTGATTCAGGCGTTGGTTGTGTATTGTTAACCACTGATGACGACATTCATCACCGGTAAAAATCAATAGACTCTATTCACATGATAAGTCGTTCTTTATTTTATGTTTTTCAAGTTACTCATTTTTTTCTCACTCATATTCTCGTATTGGATGAGTTGGTTACCAGCTGGATTTTCATGCAAATATCGTGACAGCTTTGTTGAATACCTAGTAATTAAAGTTCTTCTTATTCCTTTGAGTCCTGGGTTAGACATTGGGCTTCAAGCTTGACGCTCTAAAGTCTTAATAGCATTGGTGACTTGTTTTAGTGGCTGGGGTTGCTAGCCTCTAATCTAACCTTCTCTCTTGACCAGATTTATTACTGGAATAAAGAGTTTTGAGAGTATGTTGAACAGGGATTGAACCTCGAATCGCATACGTGGTTGGCGACCACTGATGCACAAAAGTAGCTAACAAAACTCACCAGAAATTTAAAATAATCTTCAATTTGCTGAATTTCTTTTACATTAAATTATACGGATAATGGTTGACACCACTAACTTATGCTACACAAGCTCTCTCTCTTCATATATATATATATATATATATATATGCTTCATTCTCAGCCAACGAACTCTTAAATATAGCTTAGCCGGAAGTAAGCATATAGGAAAGACGATAGATGAGTCTAGCAACCATGGTGTTATAGTTGCTTGAAATTCAGGGTTTAAGCTTTAAGCCTCTATGTTCCATTTGGAAACAGAATGATGAATAAAGGAACTTTCGGTTATTGTACAAGAGCTTATTATAACTCCAAGGTTTGAAACTTGAGCTAACTAATTAGTGAATACATTACATGTCCACTTAAACTGGCTATAAGTATTTATGCACAGACTTGGAATTCATTTAATTAAGAAAATTCTTAAGATCACATGCACAACCAAATTACTAGCTTAACTGGCAAAAACACAACACCACGTGATGCTACACTGAAATCGGATCAATCGACAAGGTTGATAAAGTTAAGTGGATAATTTAGCGATCGAATTACGTATATATAATCCAGTCATAAGAAAAGTAAACCTCGGCCACCGTAAAGTATCCGTAAACTCCATGACTTTAAAACTGGCCAGTGTTTTGAACATCAGCCCTCTCAGAACTTAAGTTATGTCTGACCAATGAGTGTCAAAAATCCAACAACAAATCTAATTAAAATGACCTTGATTCTTGAAAGTCAACAATTTTTTGTTCGTAGATGACAGATGTCACCTCTGATTACTCACACAACCGCTTCTGTTCTGTGCACATGATGAATAAAATCGATTGATACAGATAAATAAGCTATACCATTGTCATCATTATCTGAAAGTTGACTTTCATAAAACGTCTTGTGCTCATTAAAAATCTTACGGAAGATTCCTTCTCAAGACCTCAGTTGGTAAGTTTCAAGATAATCGACACTGTGGTTACTTGGGTGAATAAGGATGGATTATAATGACTGAATCCCTCTTTCGAGTGATGATATGCCACAGTATATATCCCCCCACCACCACCCCGGGGGAATTTTATGTGTTTAAATTTGAAACCTGAATCTTCATGTGTGACTACGAAGCAACATGTAGAGTCACAGAGTAGCAAGAACTCTGAAGCTGTCCAAATAAATTTCTCATCAAACTTTTATATCAATCCACAATTTAATGTCTTGGGAACTACTTCAGCTACAAGTATGGATTGCAGTACTCCAAATCAATACCAACCTCATTCAACACCTATACTTCTGTGTTGCGTGTCAGGTGATCCACAATCGGAAACACTGAGAGGTTTTCAAAGTGAATACAGGATGAAATAAGACAAGACTAGCTGTCTGCCTATTATCACCGATGATATTCCTAATTTTGATGGACCAGATTATGTATGAGACAATGGGGGGAGAGAGAGAGAAGAGAAGAATACGTTAGACTGACCGGTATGAAGACTCCTGAATATCTGGATTTCTCGTGTGAATGATTTGTGTCTGGTGTCACACAGACTTGAAGATCTACAGGCGAAAATGAACAAACTGGTTGAAGAAGCAGTGAAGACAGGACTTTAAGTGAACATAGGGAAGATGGAGGTGGTGAAGATAATTAACGAACAGCAACAACATCAACAACAACAACAACAACCAGCACCAATCACCATTGTTAGGAGAGATTTAAAAGAGGTTACTTCCTTAAGGTATCTAGACAGTCGGAAGGGATGAAGATGTCAACACCAGTCAGGTTCGGAAAGGTAAGGTAGACATTCATCACTCCGAAATCAGTTCTGCACTCTTCTGTACTAGGCATTAAAAGAACGATATTCAGATTTTCAACAAAAATGCTAAATCAGTTCTTCTATATGGGTGATAGACTTCGTGCACGTTCCATTAAAAGCATTTCCAACAGGTTACTGAAGACTTCTATCCACAATTAAAGATGAGATGGAAAGCCAGAGAAATTAGCAACAAGAAACTCCGGTGATGAACAAACCAACCAAGAACTTATTGCTCAAAAAAAATATGCAGAAAATGTAGATGGGTCAGGAATACTGAGAACGTCAAATGAAATCGCGCACCAGGCGTATCCTGAGTGGAACCCGAGTGGGTCGTCCGAGGACAGGATGAGAGAATGTTGACAGTCATAGGGACTGCTTTAGAGGACAGTGGAGAATAAGAAAACTTGGAGATGTACTGTTGAAGCCCTTTTTTACACTTCGAACCCAAGGGAACAATAATAATACTCAATAATAACAATTTAATGTCAGATATCCGTATATTACATATCATTTATTTCATCGCTTGAACATAGAAACGCTATAATAGCATCATTGTTAGAGCGTATCATTACAACCACTTGTGATGAACAACGTATACAGAAGTTGCATTAAGCGGGCGACAATGCATTTCCGGTAAGTATCAGTCGTTAACCTTGAAATCCTCTTTAGGTAACTAGCAAGCATTTTGATTAGTCCAAATTATCTGAAAAGTAACCAATCAGCTGGTTTCAAATGGAAGTTGAATATTTCAAGGTCAGGTAGCCATTTTGTTGAATACTTCACTTATCCAGAGCATGTGAAACACACACTGACAAAACAACAAATGATCAGTAATGTATCTTTTTCTATTCAGCTTGTTCCGTTCATACAATTCACGTGACTTACTTACCATTATGGTATAAGAATGCAGTTTATCTCTAGGTTATTCCAAATTATTGATTTGATAGATACACATTAGTTTGTTGTGTATTTTTTCAAAAGGCCAATTACTATACAATACACTATACTACATACAAATCGTTTTCAATCCGGTAGAAATATATGCAAATATGACAAAAGAATTGATCAGATCAACAATTTTGTGGGTTATTTTATGAAATAGGTAAAATGTACTGAACTGGTCTCGGTCTAGGAGGAACACAGCTGTCCAGCTGTCTCCTTTGTTCATCAGTTGAAAAAAGTTGGTGACAAAATCTATAGTATAACTTTTTATACTTATTCTTATTACAATACTATGTTATTCATTGCTTGCGATCCAAGTGTAGAACGTACACCTTCACCAGTGCATAGCCATTTTATGCTGTTCACTGCAGTCTCTTTTAATTTTTGATCCATTCATGATCTTCTATGTGTCACCCTCATACTTACATGCGAGTCATCGCCTCCCTTCCGGGTTCGCTTCCTGGATGACTTGGTGTACTATGTCACTTGAATATTTGTTTCCACAGTGTATATTCGACTCATGTTGATTTTCTTCTGCAGATTTCTTCAACACTGGCATATATATATATATATATATATATATTCATCGGCATAAGAAACCACATTTCTCAGTAACTAAAAGTGGTGAACGCTGCACAACTGATGGACATCAGTGAGCTGAAAACGGTAATCAGATAGCCATTGAGTGCAACGGTAGCAGCAATATAGCCACTGAAATTGAACGAGTGGAAACAAAAAGTGGAAGATTTACAGCGTGAAGTAGCCGCACAACGAATTGGTGCTAGGAAAGACCGATGTTTTGAGTGTGGCAAAACAGAACACCGAGGAGGTAATTGTCCAGAAAGAAGAAGGAGAAGAAAGAATTTCAGACAAAATAATGTGTGTTATTTCTCTCCCATAAGACTAGAAGTAGTAAAGTCTATTGAGATGGGGGCAGGAAATTCTAAGCTGCGAGTGAATGTCCAAGAAGTAGTATGACAGGAGTGGCAGTCTCACTAATAGAAAGGAATCTATGTCAAGGCGTCAGACCGTTTCCATTGATAGTTCAGACGGTGAATGGACATGCGTAAATCGTTGCCAACATGTCAAACTGTAGCGTTTTTATTGACGATCGCAAAGTTACGTTCCCGTTAATTGTTGTGTCTGAGTTACGGCGAACAATATTTAGAGCTGATTTTCTGTGAGAGGTTGGTGCGGTTATTAACACGAAGGAGAGGGCAGTGATTAAGTATTACGGACCTATCAGCATGTATGAGACATGCAAGATAGCTGGCGTTAAGGCTTGGGACGCACAGAATATAAGTGTGTTAGTTAAAGAATACGATCATCTGTTCATTGGAAATGGAGACCCCTACGATTATTTTGACAAGGTGAGGCATGAAATCCCACTGAGAGGTCTCAAAATCGGCACCATTCACAACGCGAAGAGTCTCATATCATTCACAAGGCTAAGTGGAGTGACAAGTGAGAGAGATGTTAGAGAATGAAAGCAGGTCGTAGGATGCGATTGCCTGTGCAGTTAATCCCAGTAACTGTAGTAAGTAACTTGTGGTACGTAGATGTAATATGTCCCTTTCCGCAGAAATCCAGTGGCAGTCGATATCTCTCGGTGATTACGGAACACGCTACACGGTGTGTAGACACCGTCAGGACTCCTGATCAACGTGCGAGAACCGTAACTGACGCAGTAGATAAACACATCTTTGCAGACCATGGTGTACCAAAGAAGATATTGGTAGAGCATCATACGTCCACCCAGGAAACAATAAAGAAATCACCATTTCACTTGATGTTTGGGAGGAAACCACGATTATCAATATACAACACAACCTGGAATATGATGAGGTTGCGAACGGAACGGAAAGAGGCAGTCAGGAATGTGAAGAGTAAACAGAAGAAAGACGCCGTGGAGTAAGAACGGGGGGAAAAGATGTGAAGCAGAACCTTTGAGGTCGGCGATCAAGTAAAGTGTAGAGAAAAAAAGGATTCTGGCAGACGCTGGTCATGTTCACGGAAACTCCACCGGAAGTGAGAAGAGACACTGAGAGACTTAGTCCCCTTTATTCCATAAAGAGAGTAAATAGGCAGAAACGGGTTAACATCAATCGACTGCAGAAATGAATTCGGTGGGATGAAGAAGACGGGACCAAATCACAACAGGAACAGGTAGAACCAAGAAGCTCTGAAAGGCTCCGTTGGAAAATACCTGATTGGGGTCGGGGTAGGGGACGTGTGTGGCGCGTGCTACTGACGGAATATATTAGTAGTTTGTAAAGAGACGTTCATCAGCATGGAAATATCAAATGTTAGGGAGGTAAATTTGACGTCATAGAAAGCGAATGATTCAGCGTAGTGGGAACACTTGGGAGATGTGAAATGAACACCAAGAAACACAGTATTAATGGAGGACAGGAGTAGCCTAACACGGAAGATCTATGCAAATGGTGCGCTGAAGATAAGGTGTAGATTATTTGGCTATATAGAGATACCAAATTGCAAAAAATGCTCGTTTACCAAGTCTTCGTCTTCTATCGTTGCAAAAGTAGCTTAGATTAAGGGACTTCGAAGGGACTTTAGCTAGTTTGTGAGATATAAAGCAGATTTCTCGGAGTCTTTTAGCTAGTTGAGCGTTTCCCTGACATCTCACTTCCCATCACTGTCTGCTATATGATCTAGTCCACTACAACGATAAACATCATCGATGACAGTGTATTAGTATTAGTAGTAGTAGTAGTAGTTGGGGTTGAGATTAAGGGACTTTGAAGGGATCTGGGCTAATTTGGATTCCACCATAAACCAACACCACTTAGATGAGATGACTGAAAACCAAGGAGCACTGGTCAACTGTTTCATCCTGGTTTAGAACTCTCCATCAGTGTAAAATCAGGAAACCATCCACTGAGGATCGAATTGAAGCTTATTGACCATTCAACCTCTTCAGCTGGAATTCACTCACCGATGAATTCTAACTTTAATAATTCGTGATAGAGCACTACACTGACCCATTTTCTGAGGTTAGTATCTACTTTAACGTGATGTAGTGGGCCAGACTAGCGACGAATACTCAATACAGCCTCGGATTATGAGTTTTTGATTGAGATTTCGGTAATTTTCAACAAAAATTCACAATCAAAATATCAATCTGCAGCTCATTGATATGTATTGGATGGATATCGATGGAACGGTGAAGTGAATATCCATCGATGACATTGGCTGGAGGTAACAGTATACCAAGAATTGACTAAAGTCAGAGTCAACAGATCATTGAATCCTGGTTGAAGGGTATGAATGGTCAACGAGTTTGGTCTCACTGATTTTTAGTGATCTTTCTAACTGATTTTGGTTGGTGACATGAATTCTGCAATGAAATATAAAGTACTTTCTCTTATAGTATCAATCATAAATTGTTCTCAGTTATCTATTCAAATTTTGCCAGTATTGATGAAGTATTGATCGATTACACATGTTTGGATGATAGATGTGAAGGACAAAGATGAATGCGAAACAGGTGCACAGTGATGAGTGACTAATAGAGATACACACATACATGATGGATAGACAACTTTTATATGTTGATTACAATTATTTATTATTATTATGATTGTTGTTTCCTTTAGTTCCTAGAGGAACATAGGACTTCAGCCACACGTCTCCACTGCGTTCGGTTCTCTCTCAACGTTATCACTTGACTACCAACGTGCCTTCCTCTCCTCTTCACATGATCTTCTCCATGTCACCCTAACACTGACGACCAACTCTCCACTTCCCGTTCGGGTTACACTCGAGCAATGAATGACCTGTCGTGTGGTGTCACTTGATGGTTTGTTATCTCAAAGTATGGTCAATCCACCTCCATTTCTTCCTGAAAATTTGTTGCACAGTTGTTCCCTGCTGTGTTTGTTCGTTCATTGCCACAGATGCCTCCCTTTTGCTGATCTTTTCTGGCCAGCCATCTGATCTTGAATAGTATTGAGTGAAGACAGTTGTTGATGAATGTCTGTAGTTTGTTCTAAGTGCTCTTCATGACGTGGCAAGTCTCTGATCCGTATAGTAAGTAGCACTGACCCCATATTGGAGTTAATTACTCACAAAGAATTTGGAAATGGTTACTATTATTATTATTAATATCGTCAACATTATAACATGTGATGTTTAGCTGGTGTATTTATTGCTCGTTTCTTCATTTTGACTATTTTTGACTGTTCCTATTGGGTTCTTGTCTAGTCTTCTCTGTCGTCTTGTTTGTGTACTTTGTGAGAATTCGCTTTTAAGCCTCAATGGTTTACGCAAAGTCGATCCAATTAATACTGAAGATAACTGATGAATATATTAATGTCAGATGTGATTTATAGATAGAGAATAGCAAGATACTGAATGTAAAGCAGTGTGATTGACACTCATCAAGTAAATCCTGTCTACTTTCATAATGATCGGTTACAGTGTGACTATGAGACACTCAGGGATTCTTTAGGCCTAGATAGTTCACATATCAAGTGATTCACAATAAAAAAAATCACAGAAGTGATTCAAGTGAAAACAAGATTAATGCAAAGCTTCCTACTACGACAGATAATATTCTTGGTTGTAGTGGATTAAATCATAATA
This sequence comes from Trichobilharzia regenti, assembly GCA_944472135.2. Taxonomy (NCBI): domain Eukaryota; kingdom Metazoa; phylum Platyhelminthes; class Trematoda; order Strigeidida; family Schistosomatidae; genus Trichobilharzia; species Trichobilharzia regenti. The sequence goes on along the minus strand of CALYDD020000238.1, from coordinate 14,186 downwards.
TGGACTGTAGGAAGCTAGAAGACAAGAACATTTTTGGTGGACAAGAAGCCTCCAGAAGATTTGGACTTCTCGAACGATTTGTTTTCTATATCACGCATATTTTTGAAGATCTGCTAGCGAAAACCAACAAGATGGAATTAGAGTCAGTGAAGTCACGACTTCAAGTGAACATAGATAAGAGAGAAGTGATTAAACCTGTTAATGACATCGTGAGGCCGCCCCTCGAGTGGAACTTAGAACAATAAACGGCAAGTTGTGTGTGTGTGTGTGTCCAGAGGTGACATGGGGGGGGAGATCGAGTTGAAGAGAAGATGAGCACCTATATGGGATCGTCAAGCCATCTAAAAATGACTGCAGGGAACAAGATGAAATAGAGATGTGCCTTTGAAGCCGCATATTCCTATCCGAACCTAAGGAAATAATAATAAAAGTGCACTTTATGGTATTGACACATTAGAGAAACTGCTTTGACACGTCGCATAATCCATCATGAATTTCTCAAGTCTTTATTAGGTTCTTACAGTCAATTTAATTAAATGTTAGTTATGTGCAACTACAGACTACCTGGATAGTCAATCAACCAGAATTTAAACCGATGAAATGAAATTTATATATGCCTTAACCAAGTTCACTTTCACGGTTTGAAACAATTTGGGCATTAGGTATATGATATTCATTATAATAAAGGTTTTTGTATTTCCCAATGAATGAAAAACAAAACGATATTGTTTTCACTGACGTTTCGCTACTTAATGCTAATAGTTTTATCAAGGTATTGTTAAACCAGAATTTACAAAATCGCTGCATAAATATAACAAAGAGAAAATAGACTTAGGTCAAGTTAAAAGGACATATTGAAAGTCAAAATAATAATGAAGATCACTAAACCAAATATCAAGGGCAATAGTAATCTGTAAAAAATTATATTTGTAAAATCTCAGCGATATTCAAATGAGTAATTCCAACGTTTCGTCCGGCAATCTGGTCCGAACTTCTTCAGGGAAATTAATCGAAATTAACATAACAGAGGTTTATATATATAAGGAACATCTCTTATTTTTAAAAACTTTGTCCAATCATGAGTCATAAAACAAGTATTAACAAGTATAATAAACAAAATTGTACGAGTTGTGATCAAAATTTGACCTCAGACTTACAAATATTGATCTACCTTTGTTAAACACTTTAAACACAGTGTGTGTGTGCGTTTGTGTGTGTGGGTAAACAGTTGTAAAACAATGTCTTAACGTCTCCATAAGTAGATATAGACAGTCAGGAACTTTGACCAAGTATTATTAGTTAGTGATACATATCCATTCTTATTTATCAATCAGGATTTCCTGTGCCTCAGCTAACATCATACCTTCATGTCTGTTCAAACTGTTAGTGTCTAGAATTTTATGATTAGACGTATTTTCAAAATTATGGTGTTTAGGAATAGAGTTTAGTTGAAGCACCCTGTCAAACTTATTACTTTGTGTTCTTTCTGAAAATTGAGCTGATTTATTCGACCTTTGGAGTTGTCAGTTGACTGGACAGCTACAGATTTAGGATACGCATTCTGTTGCAGACAACGGAGAGTGGAAACACGATGATTGTGCCAATTACATAGTTTCTTTGTTAATTTAATTCGATTGCAAAATAAATCAAATGAACTGTAGTCAAGATTTGACGGAATAGTTCTAAAATATTTGGGCGCTGAGTGAGAAGTAGACATTTGTAAAACATTAAAGTGTTTAACAAAGGTAGATCAATATTTGTAAGTCTGAGGTCAAATTTTGATCACAACTCGTACAGTTTTGTTTATTATACTTGTTAATATTTGTTTTATGACTCATGATTGGACAAAGTTTTTAAAAATAAGAGATGTTCCTTATATATATAAACCTCTGTTATGTTAATTTCTATTAATTTCCCTGAAGAAGTTCGGACCAGATTGCCGGACGAAACGTTGGAATTACTCATTTGAATATCGCTGAGATTTTACAAATATAATTTTTTACAAATGTCTACTTCTCACTCGGCGCCCAAATATTTTAGAACTATTCTGTCAAATCTTGACTGCAGTTCATTTGATTCATAGTACATCTGTTATGATATCAAAACAAAGTTTAGTAACTTGATCATCGTTCGTCAGTCTGGGGTCATTTTTCGTTGTCAAGTTGGTCAACTGGTAGAGGTAACAAAACCAAGTGTAGATTGGTGGATTTGATCAGTGTGTGACATTATAAAAGTAGTGTGTGTTCGCATAGTAAACTTGCTTATCACATTCGTGTTGATTTTGTCACTTTGTTGAGGAGGGGAGGGAGGTGTTGTAACCATGTTAGATTCTGTTTTAGTCCATCATTCCTATTCAGTTCAGACAGTTTGGATTCCACTTGATATGAAGTGCTTCTGATGATGTGAGACGTTCTTTGTGATTTCTGAAATGCTTTTTCTGGATGATGATTCCAATATTGTGTAAATCAATTTTGTGGTGTGATTCTATAGCGTGTAGACCTATGGCTGATGATTTTTCAAGCTTTTCTAGTTCAACCGGATTTTTCGGTAGTCGAAGAGATGCTCTACGGTGTTCATTTCTTCTGATTTTGATTCCTCGAGATGTTTGTCCGATGTATATCGCATCACATTCCAAGGACTTTATTTTATAGACAATTAGATAGAGAATCTTTAGGGATTTGGTCTTTTATATGGACAAGGTTGCTTTGAACTGTGTCTGATGTTTTGAAGAAAACTCTAATATCGAACTGATTGAGTACTCTTCTGATATCGTCTGACATCTCTGCTTTATATGCAATGACGACTGTTGAGGTCCATGTTTTCGGAATGCGTTTTCGGCCATACTTAATGTCTGTGTTGATTTTGTTGATGAAGTTCCTTGGGTAGTTGTTTTGCTTGAGAGTTTCAGTAATGTTTGATATTTCTTCTTTTTCTTGCTCATCCGTTATGAGAGAGTGTGCTCGTCTAAGAAGACTTCAATAAACTGAAATCTTTGCACTGATAGGGTGTGATCATTCGAAGTCTAAATATTTATTGAAATGGGTTTTCTTCCTGAATATGGATATCATAACAGACGTACTATTACCTTTGATATCTCGTTTAGCGATCTTCACTGTTATTTTGACTTTCAATATGTCCTTTTAACTTGACCTAACGTGTCTATTTTCTCACCTCTTAATTCTTTGTTATGTATATGCTGAGTGAATTTTGTAAATTCTGGTTTAATAATACTTTGATAAAGGTATTAGCAGCATTAAATAGCGAAACGTCAGTAAAAACGATATCGTTCTGTTTTTCTTTCATTGGGAAATACAAAAACCTTTATTATAATGATGAAATGAAAGCTGAGTCGGTAGTTCAGAGGGGAAATGCTCACCAACCACATATGTGTTGTGGGTCTCAATCACCAGCAGACGCACTTTTAAACCTCTCTCCCAGTGATGACAAAAGGTTGGGAATAAGACCAGCGATCCCACTTTGTAAAATACAGACCACTGCTATGAAGAATTCAAGCCTCTAGCTTGAAGATCTATGTTTCATTGGGAGCGCAAAGGAACCAAGTAATAATTAACAAACACAATGAATATCTGTCTTCTCGTCAGGTGAGCAATCAATCGAAACGACCTACTTCATTTATTTGCACTTGATCCAGGTGTATGTTATGAACTGAATGATCTTCGATGCTTAATATCTTCACCATTCGATTTCCCATTTTTTGTAATATGATTCCAACAGAAGGTCTATAGTCATTCCCTCTGTAATAATGGGCATCAGAAGTCGTGGACATCAGATGTTTTCTGAGAATTCGAGATTTGAATAGTTTAGCAGGAATTCCATGGGTACCTGTATGCTCTGCATTCAACAGACGCAATCTATGCATATGCAGCAATTCCTCCGTTTTATTCAGTTGCTCTCTCGTCTCAGTCAGCAGTTAACGAGTGGACAACCAGCCAGCTTCCATTTCACTCACTAATTTCCACACTGATGTTCTGAATCCTTTTGCACACCTGTCGCTGACTCAACAAAACATTCAAGTTCACCGATCTTTTCACTACTTCGCTTATTCTCAGATTCCAGCTCAACGAGTTGAGTTACCAGTCTGCAGATTTCTTTCTCCTTCATTAAACAGGAATTCTCAGCAGCTGAAAGTTTAACTGTCAAATTTTTATTCGTCACCTGTAAACGACCAATCAATTCACTGTTACTTTTCAAGCTCTCTTCAACCTCTAAAAATTTTCTCGTGTTTTAGGCAGATCGCATCGTAACTCGGCCACCTCATTCGTAAAAACACGTGATAAAGTTGACGCTTGAATTGCTGAACTTGTAGTGAAGGTTTTTGTTAAATGAAATTGAGTATTGTGAAAAGTTGAAAGAGACATTGACTCCATTTTACTAGACAAATTGGGAGAACCATAAGAATTCTGAGTAACATAAGTATTTGAACTTCTGCAAGCAGACTTGATGTGTCCAACTTTACCAAATTTATGACACTTAGCACCCCGAAAACGGCAAGTGCTTCGTAGATGAATCTTTCCACACGAAAAACATGGTTTAGTGTTTTTACTCTCTCGCTTCATTCCATTATATGTGGACGACAGTTCGGATTTCTTTCTATTAACACTTGTATTATCGACTTTGGACAGCATGACATCAGATACTGACGTATTGGGAGTACAGTATTCGCTGTTGACATCTTTATATATAATACATAAATCTTTAGCAGTTTGAAAGGTACAAGAAGGAATCTGAATTAACTCTTTCTATAACTTAGGAATATTGATTCCAGCAATTAGACGATCACGTAGTTGAGTATGGAGCTGATCTCCAAAGTTGCACTTTGAAGCTTGTATCTGAAGCTGAAGAATAAAGTCTCTAATCTTCTGGTTGGGAGCACGAACAAGTTTTTTTAACTGAGCCCTCTCTCGTGTTTCGAAAGTTGTTATGTGGAAGTGGTTTGTTAAAAGTAAACGGAGTTTCATACATTTGGTTCCCTTGATAAATTTCGATAGAGAAAGAAAGACCAGACTTGCGGTATAAAATGATATTATTCTATTTCACAGGTTCTCATAAGATAACTGCAAACTATCTGAAAATATAATGGTTATAAATAATAACATTTCATACTTCATCGTTTGAAAGGTAATAGAGAAAACATTATAAAGTGAATGCATCATCAATTTATATACTGTCAAACTATGAAAAAGAAAACGGAGTTTATCATATGACAGAGAAATTGATTTATCTGGAAATGACAGAGTTTTCACTAGACTGTACGCATCTAGCCCCATAGCAGTAATAAAATGAGCTGGAGCTCCGTCATCGCCAACATTCTTCGACATGCACCACGAGTCGAAACATTCAAGATAATCGGCGATTTCCCGTGGTGAACCATTTATAGGAATCTATCAAAGATTATTTAATTCCATAGCGACGCCAAAATATTGTAATTATTTATAATAGTAGTATTTGTATTTCGCAATGACCGAATTAGAGGAATTCAACCAAAAACACAGAGAGGGATGAATTTAGGAATTTGTATTTGGCGGAATTATTATTCAATTCATATAAGAAATATATTAGCAAACAACAGTAAGTATTAAAACAATCCCGAGATAGAAATTGTCAATCGCCACAAGATCTATGTTCCATTCTGTTATGTACTGGTCGAGAATTTAATAGTCCTGACGCAAGAAAGATGGAAATCAGAAGACCACTAGGTTTGCGATGATACTTCTATTTTCCAAAACACCAGGAGAATCAATGTCACACAAGAGTGTGAGAGCAAAATATATGAATGTCCGAACAAGTGTGTGAACACAAGTGTGAGAGCGAATATTCAAAATGAACAAATCAATAGACAGTCTTAACATGATTGGCTAATCATAATGGAATACCGATCCATATATACATAGCAAAATATATCAGACTGTCAACAAACACACATATTATATGGATACATATCACATTCGGAACTCAAAGGAATCATATAATAATACATAAACACAATGAATATCTGTCTCCTCGTCAGGTGATCAATCAATTACATTCGATAGCCTTATTCGGTGACCATTAATCGGTATATTTTGCAACACTATTTATATCCATGATAATATTTTAATCAAAGATCTAATCAGAAGTTGTTATCAGTTAGAGAAATAATTGCAAAACTAAGGAATACTGGACAGCTGCTTCATCTTACTTTGAAGCTCTTTATCAATACGCATCCGTCTGGGTTGTTACCCAGGACAAATCGAGAAGATATGCAGCTCCAATGGATGACACTGAATTAGTTGTGTTCTATGAGTTGAGTTGCAAAGCTTTCGTCGACCCCTCCTAGACAAAACTACCCTTCAGCGGAGGTTTCAGTAGCAAATAAACTACTTTGACTTCTCCGTGAATGACATAACTGTATCTGCTAGCAACCACTGTAGTCACCGATTGTTCATCTCTATTGTTGTCTCTGTTGATCATCATGTGTATTGACGTAGAATTCGATCATTCTTGTCATGTTATTTATTCATATTTATTGGTTGGTAAATTTGGTTTATGTAGGTAGTGTGCCTGTTAATCTTTTATTCATCTGAGTACCAGGCTTCTAGGAATTACCTGACAGTATTTCGGTATTTCCCTTCATTTAAAATCTCTACATTATACCCAATCAGTTTGTCATCCGTAATTTTGTGCATGCGTCGACATAAAAGAATATATATCAGGGGATACAGTTACGTCATTCATGGGGGATTCAAATGAGTTCATTTCCTATTTAAACCTCCAGTGAAGGGGAATATTGTCTGAAATAAGTTAGACGAAAGCACTGCAATTAAAGTAATTAGCTCAGCTCACAGAACACAACAAACTCATTAAACCACTTTAGATATAATTCCTTCCATTCCCACGCGTTTCCAGTGGAATATACGGATTCAGGCTCAACCTGTGTAGTTTCAGAATCTGTGGTGTTGTTTCCACATAAATGAGTTGCGAGCACCACTCACACCTAACCTTTTCTCTCCTCCTGGATTACTGTCGATTAGCACACTTGGCGAGGTTGAGAAATGTATCTGCTGCGGAGAATCAAAATTGGCCAAACACATGATTGGTCAGTGAGGATTCTAACTTTGGATCACTCACGAAAGATTCAGCTTATCGACTATTCATTCTTCTTAAAAATAACATGTTGAGTATTTGAGTTATTGTCAAAACAAACTTATCTCCCTTTCCTCTCCACCTACGTGAATGGAGACAGACGCGGTGGTCAATTACAACTTGAATGTTTTCAGGTAACTATTGGTCTAATGTGATTTCGTATCACTTGCTTAGAGAAATGCTGTAATCATATCAGATGTTAACTTTGGCTGTTTTCAAGGTGTTGTATTGATTATTTTTCACACAGCTACAATAGTGGTTGTAGTGTTTTAACTAGACTTCGCGCGAAAACACCTTACGGCCACTTTCATCCTCATCCGAAAAATAAATGATGCTAATTTAGAAGGTGAGTTTAATGTGTGGAATAATTATTGAAGAGTATTCAATCTTTTCAATGATTGTTTAACTAGAATCAATTATTGTCTGTTGGATATTTCAATAGACACAAAATGCACTACTAGAATTATTGATTTTCTACAACTGTTATTTAGCAATAACAATCGATTTTAGTAATTTAACTGACCTGAACGTGATTCGAATGAATTTACAACTTAGATTTAGGGTGTTAGTTAATTTAATCTGTGATAAACGGGATGCGTATTACGAAACGTTCATGCGTTCGTTGATTGTAATATTGGTTTTCCGTCGAGATTGAAATATTTTGTCAATTTTAGAAATGTAGATAAGTGATGGAATCAATTCCTTCTAATGTGAAGTGTAGAGTGAGTAATGATTACGATGTACATAGAAACAAAGGAAAGTATGAAATTATGTAGGAGCTGTGGAGAAATAAAAGAGATATGATGAGTTAGAAAGAGAAACAAGCACACAAACATCAAGTGAGTAGAAGGGAAGACGGTTTTTCCCATGATAGTCGAAGTGATTGGATAACTTTCGTTTTTATCAGTAACTCTGGTTTTTCTAACTGAATGGCTAAGTCTTCAGTAATGTGCAAAGGAGATGAAAGCACATTGCCTTGTCTAAGTTATTCTTCAATTTGTAGACCGCTTTGAAGGAGGAGGCGTTTGTTGAGATAGAATGACCAGTGTTAACGAGATGTTCGATTATCGCATTCACGTTCCTTAAACAGCCACTATTACCAATTTGCAACCATGAGGGATAGTGATCTTGAATACTTTTGGACAGGATACGAGTCGAACGACCAATGTATCTGGCTGTTTCCACAGCAATACGCGAACTGATATGCATATATCAGTACATAGAATTCATTCTAGAAATGGGGTACTAACCCAAAATCACCATTCTTGATGTGCAACTAACAAGACAACCTGACAGAACCGTAAGAACGTCAATCCATAGAGAATCCATTTGGAACGGTTAACTGACAAGTTTCTACATTTGGGTACCTATTGTGAGGAAAGGAAATCTGATTAAATCCCTCGCCACTCAGATCCGATACATCTGGATTCAGACCAAACATCCAGAGGAACGAAATATCAAATGTTTCAGAAAAGACAGTTTACATGAATCTGGATTTCAAAGAAGACTTCGCTTGTGATATTCTAAACAAGAGAATTTCAGCACCCTTGAAAAGAACATTCATCATAGCAACGCTATGAGTAGTGTTTTCCATTCAGTCGTCAATATATCCGCAGAAGCCTTCAGGACAAGATATCGCATCTGGTCACTTCTATGTGCATCTATCAGCATACCCATCGCTGTGGAGACAGCCAAATAAATTGTTCGTTCGACTTGTATCCTGTCTGAGAGTGTTCAAGAACGGTATCCCACATGGCTACAAAATGTAATATTGTATCTCTCAATCCGACTGCTCTCATGGAGCTAATTATATTGGTCGTTGCTCTGGGAACTTGATTTCTCGTGCTCACAGGCTCGAAACACTCACCAGTGTGGTGTGGATAAGTAGAGGTGTAGTAAACACCATCAACAGTTCGATATTAGACCACATAGTCCAAACCGACCGGCCAGCCGGGTACAAAGTCAGTCAGCGTTGAAGGATCATGCTCCATCATCATCATCTACCGGGTACCAAATAAACTGTCAAGAGCACTCAGGTGCCGCATTCTCCAAATGGCAGAGGTTATTGCAATTCGTGAAAAGCAACCGGTGCTCTATGTACAGAAAAAGCAAGTTCGGCCAGCCACTATCAGTACCCTGGCCTGCTGTCGAGTCTTTTAGTATTTCCCAATGAATGAAAAAACAAAACGAGATTGTTTTTACTGATGTTTCGCTAACTCTTTGTTATATATATGCTGAGATTTTGTAAATTCCGGTTTAATAATACTTTGAGAAAGCTATTAGCATTAAATAGAAAAACGTCAGTAAAAACAATCTCGTTTTGTTTTTTCATTCATTGGGAAATACAAAAAACCTCTATTATAATAATCTCTTGTATTTTATTTAACTGACACACTGACACATACATACAACGCACATAACCGCCTACACCAAAACCTTATTTTTCTCTAGCCCTGTCCTTCACATGATCATTCATCCATCTGAACTGTATAATCAATATGAATAGAACTTAATATGAACACGACTCATGAGAATTGATCACTATAGTGCATTCGTTGGCATTCATAAACATTTACGCTGGAATGTTGGAGTTCAATTTAGTATTACACCTACAATTATACGACGGTTCAACCACATTCACGTATTTTTGGACTATAATCTACTAACAATCTAATTGCAAATAACTTTTGGAATTTTGATCTGAATGATTCGATTTTACTCCTTCAAAATAAACTCACTCATGTTGTCAATAACAATCATTCTTTTATTATTATGGATGGATAGATAAGCAACTGTAGAACTTGATGTGGGTTAGGTCATCGAAAAGAATATTCTTCCTTCAGTAATCAATCTTCTGAAATTTGTAAAGGGCATCTTTAATCAGTTTACTTTTTCGCGTCTGATGTCTAACATTAGTCACCCTGTGACGAAATCATTTACTAATAAGCCGATTATTGGTTTAGTAACTCAATTGTGTAGACGGTAAATTGGTCGAATCCAGGACTTCCAAATTACGAGGTGAGCTTGTTGATCAGTCAACCATTGGGGTGGAATCCAATCTTCTCATATCATCAATTTTAACTTCTTCTAACTGGATATGTATGGCACGACCGTCACTCAGTGTCATGGGTAAGTTTTGTCCTCATTTAACAACAGAAGACAAGGGCCAGGCAACAGATCGTTTTATTATGAAAATCAACACGTATTTATACATATTTTACATACATTATTATAGACAAGCGCAGTCATCTGATTGGTTGTTTATCAGAAGTTAGGCAGACAAACGCAGGCTTCTGATTGGTTGTTTCGGGATTCCTTGACAAATAGAGTTCTCTATCTGCGAATCATATTTTGCCACGTTAACTTTGCTGTGATTGGTTGTTGACTCAGCCTTGCTCATATTTGCTCACGGCCCATATTAACGTAGCTTAGTGTCAACCAATCGGCTAGCAGCCTGCTCTCACCACACTCATACCGAGATGGGTCGACCCCCCGGTCATGACTCTCCACGTATCTATCTAGTACTCCTTGGTTTCCACCACTTCTCTAACTGAAGTCAGCTCATCATCAATCATAAGATCATTCAAATCGCTGAATGCGAACCTGTCTATGTGGCCCTAAATAACAGAAACACTCGCACACACACACACACAGATACACTCAGGAGAAGGAATTGGTTCCACATTAGGTAAGTTTATTGGAAATCACTCAGTGTGAGTGATTCAGTATTAATAACTGTCAGGGTGACATTTTCGATCACCAATATCTCTGATAGTAGCAGACAGACATATTTACAGGTTCTCCTGCTCTTAGGTTATGGTGGAGATATCTGAGTGACACATTCCATCACTGTGTTGGAATTTGAGCGTATTACTCATTTTTTCACACATATATAAGCTCAACAGTATACGGAATCCACGGTAGTCACTTGTGAGTTAGAAAACGATCAGGGTGCGGTGAGTTGGGTGTGGTAGACTGTAAAATGAGAGGGAAACAAGATGTTGTGTGGTGGTTACTTTCTAGCATTTCTAGGAAACCGACACACTCTACTTAAACTTTAATTCATTCCAGTCTAGAGACGGTAGAGGAAGATAGATTTCGATGAATATCTGTATAATCGTTCTAAAACTCTAATTAGTTAGCTAGAAGATTTAAATAATCAAATCAAACAAATCAAGGAACTATTACTAGTGAATAATTACAGCTCACGAAAATTTACTCAGAAATGTATGGAGTTGTGTCCTCACAGCATCAACAATTATTGCTTGCTAGGAAACGTTATCTAATTGATGTTTTGCATTGAAGTGTCATTTCTCTCGTTTCTAGTGGCGCTAATCTACGGTCTACTCTTTTTGAATAAAGCCGGAATGTTGAATCATGAGAAAGCATCCTATTTTCGACTAGCTCGTTGGGTGCAACTAGCAGTAGGCTAAGTCGAATGCGCAATTTACGAATTTACACGTCTCGAAAAGGTGAAATTGCAGCGCACAAATATATGTAACCTTCTTGATAAGAAAAACAGTTTCTGAAAGGAATATGTGGTGAATTTTAACCTGTAGACTCGAAGAACAAGGATTCAGTCAGTAATCAGACTCTCTTTCGGTCTCTCCACCTACCTATCTATATTACTTCTTAGAATTTTGACTCTATCCCTCCCACCATGCTATTGTGTGGTTGTGTTAATGCATTCAGTGGAGTGCAATACAGTGCTGAGCGTTTTTCTAAATTACTCATCTGTCTTCATGGCGTCAGCCATTCTTACCTCAGCCGCTAAACTTTTATGTTCTGACAATCTGACTACTCCAAACCTACTGCTTTGAACTATGTAGTTGACCTCACTCAGGGTCATTGCAAGGTATTTCATAAATTATACTATTTTGTCTAATTTCGTCAACCTGCAGGGTCCTTTAACCTACAGACCTTGTCCTTCCTGAGTGAGTTTGTAGGTTTAAACGCCACTATCATTCTGCTTTATTGAGAATCCTATGCAGGGGCTGGTTTCAGATGTCCCCTCCTACTGTAGACGCCGTATATTCTTTCTTATTTATGTCATTGTTACTAGTTTCACAATTACTTTTATTTTACTTTCGGCATTTTCCGATCTTCCTAATGAATTTTACGGAACAGTTGTTTGATACCAACGCTTCTTCTATCTGTTTTATTTCCTCATTTAGGTCTTTTCTTGTGCCACTTATTGCTACTGCTCGGTTTCTTAGACAGACACTTAACTTAGTCTCCGACCTTCACAGACAGATAACGGATGAGCTGAACTAAAGTCTAAATATCTATTAGCAGAATGAGTTGGTTTTCATAAACGTCAGTGTGTAGTTTACCTTATTCTATTCGTTTTATTTTACGATATAACACCATAGCTAATTCTCCTCGTTCATTTTAAGATTCCAATGTGAATTTTATTCGCACTGTGAGGGAAAGTGTCATCCACATATGTCCAACATATTTTTGGTGTACGATTAAGTGAATGCATTAAGTGTAGTATTTTCCCATCTGTCCATAATGATACCCGCTAAGATAGGGAGGGGATGGGGATATTGGTGATCCATGCTATCGCAACAACTTCCCTTTGTCTATATATTTTAATCTGGAATTTAACGATAGTAGATGTGAGGCATAGCTGAATTCCTAAAATAATCTCCTCAATGAATAGCTTTGTTCGATGAGTGAGTTCAGGATCTGCAGTTAGTTCTCTTTAAACGGCTTCTGAGGCCATTCTGATTGATATATGAGTATAAAGACTAGTTATATCAAAACTAACCATTGTTTCACCATTCTCTAGTTGAATGTCATTTAGTTTATTTTTCATCTCATATGAATTAGTCAGCTGGCCGAGAGTTCGAGCGATTTCTAATGGGGCATAATATTACAGCTAAGCGTTTTGATAATTTTTACGTCGGCGTATTTCTGAAATCTACTATTTGTCGTATGGGGTAACCTGGCTAGTATATTTTAATAGTACCATATATTCTACTAGCATTATTAGTTTTAGGCATTAAATTAAACCATTAAGACTCCCCCATTGACACCTTCATTCTGCGTATTCAACCCCCTGTAGATTTCTTAATCTTATTCATCATCGTATCTCCGGGTTTCTTAATTTCAACATGGGGATCCGTTTCAATGTGTTCAATGTGACTTTCTTGATATAGTGAGATTTATCCAAAACTAATGTAGAGTTTCAGTAGACTAATCAGAGCTAGTCTTTCCGATGTTGTAAAGTTTGATTTTGCTTTCTTTAGATTACTCAGGGTTGTAACGCACATTGTGCCCAAACCTCTTTTTGGTGTCGTCTTATCAATTGAACTTAATTTAGTGCTGTTTCTATGTAAGGAATGACATTGTCTGGCTTTCATTTACTAAATGTCACAGTGAAATTTATTCCTTTCTCAAGCACGTTTATCTCATTAGAGCTTAGTTCCCTTGATGAAAACAGGTTGATCACTCACTGTGTTCTTTCAATAGAGGTGCAATAGGTAACTTATTGTTAGGCTATTAGTACAGTTTAAGTTCTTCGCGCATCCTACATCACTTCCAATCACACTAAAAGTATTCCTGAGGTTCAAATAATATCATCACCATGTTTGAATGAATTATTTTCGATTTGGAAGTTAATTTCAAAACACACACAGGCAACACGTGGGCACATAATCCCATACAGGCACACAGACACACAGCCAATGGTGTACATATTTACATTATGACAAATAATAACACAGACAGTAATGCAAGTTATTGCGTAAGTTATTCAATTTTATCAAACTGTCAATACACTTTATTATTTTTTTTAATGAATCTACTTGCATTCTGTTCGACTTGTTCACTAACAACTCACAACAACTCTCTGCACCTTTACCCAGAAAAACTGTTGCAGATAAACACCACGTATGTAAACACGAATCAGTAACACAAACTTCCCTTATTTTTGAAGGTGAATTTAAATATGAATTTCGTGTTTCGCCAAATCACAGTTGAAATACATATATATCTGGACAGCTGTTTCGTCCTTGTTTGAGTCTCTTCAGTACAAT
>CALYDD020000237.1:0-21184 GCA_944472135.2 Trichobilharzia regenti | reverse complement strand
CACACGTCCACTGACACCACAGATGCTCACGCCGCCAACACCACCACCGACGAACACGACATCGGCAGCGACACCACAGACACACACACTCACACAGACACACCCACCACCGCCTCCACCAGCACGACAACATCCACAATGACCACTGACGCCACGGCTGCAAGCACCACCACCAACACAACATCAACAACAGCAACAACAACCACAACCACAACCACAACCGACCACGCCACCGACATCCACATCACCACCGATCAACAAACCACCGCCGACACACACACCGACACCCACACTGACACTGACCAATCCGATATCGCCGTCACATCCACCATCACCACGATCGACACAACGACAACTACCACTGCCTCCGACACCTCAGAACTGTCGACATCCACTGTGACAAGTGACGACAGAACGACGAACACACCACTGACCACTGTCATCATCTCCACACCAACAACCGACACATCCTATGCACCAACAGACATCACCTCGACAACCACAACCGCAACCACAAACACAACCACAACAACAACCACAAGCAAAACAACATGGACACCGGAAACAACAACAACAACAACAACAACAACAACCGTCAGCTCAGACACACCAGACAGCTATCCGTCACAGGACACAACTCACATTCCCACCTCACAATCCACAATAGCCTCGAGCACAGACATGTCGACAACCAGCTCGCCGACTTCACTCGCCACCGACACTGCAGTGACAGACACTGAATCTGCCAGCACCACTGACCAGCTCATCCACACACAGTCGACCTCCCACATCGCCGCCACCACGACGACAGACACTGCTCAGTCTGAGTCGGCCACTCCCAGTGTGACTGTCAGTGCAACCGACACAACCGACACATCGCACACAGACTCATCTCATACCACCACGGAAACAACCACCACGATCATCACCGCCAGCGTCACCGCGACTCACACGTCCACTGACACCACAGATGCTCACGCCGCCAACACCACCACCGACGAACACGACATCGGCAGCGACACCACAGACACACACACTCACACAGACACACCCACCACCGCCTCCACCAGCACGACAACATCCACAATGACCACTGACGCCACGGCTGCAAGCACCACCACCAACACAACATCAACAACAGCAACAACAACCACAACCACAACCACAACCGACCACGCCACCGACATCCACATCACCACCGATCAACAAACCACCGCCGACACACACACCGACACCCACACTGACACTGACCAATCCGATATCGCCGTCACATCCACCATCACCACGATCGACACAACGACAACTACCACTGCCTCCGACACCTCAGAACTGTCGACATCCACTGTGACAAGTGACGACAGAACGACGAACACACCACTGACCACTGTCATCATCTCCACACCAACAACCGACACATCCTATGCACCAACAGACATCACCTCGACAACCACAACCGCAACCACAAACACAACCACAACAACAACCACAAGCAAAACAACATGGACACCGGAAACAACAACAACAACAACAACAACAACCGTCAGCTCAGACACACCAGACAGCTATCCGTCACAGGACACAACTCACATTCCCACCTCACAATCCACAATAGCCTCGAGCACAGACATGTCGACAACCAGCTCGCCGACTTCACTCGCCACCGACACTGCAGTGACAGACACTGAATCTGCCAGCACCACTGACCAGCTCATCCACACACAGTCGACCTCCCACATCGCCGCCACCACGACGACAGACACTGCTCAGTCTGAGTCGGCCACTCCCAGTGTGACTGTCAGTGCAACCGACACAACCGACACATCGCACACAGACTCATCTCATACCACCACGGAAACAACCACCACGATCATCACCGCCAGCGTCACCGCGACTCACACGTCCACTGACACCACAGATGCTCACGCCGCCAACACCACCACCGACGAACACGACATCGGCAGCGACACCACAGACACACACACTCACACAGACACACCCACCACCGCCTCCACCAGCACGACAACATCCACAATGACCACTGACGCCACGGCTGCAAGCACCACCACCAACACAACATCAACAACAGCAACAACAACCACAACCACAACCACAACCGACCACGCCACCGACATCCACATCACCACCGATCAACAAACCACCGCCGACACACACACCGACACCCACACTGACACTGACCAATCCGATATCGCCGTCACATCCACCATCACCACGATCGACACAACGACAACTACCACTGCCTCCGACACCTCAGAACTGTCGACATCCACTGTGACAAGTGACGACAGAACGACGAACACACCACTGACCACTGTCATCATCTCCACACCAACAACCGACACATCCTATGCACCAACAGACATCACCTCGACAACCACAACCGCAACCACAAACACAACCACAACAACAACCACAAGCAAAACAACATGGACACCGGAAACAACAACAACAACAACAACAACAACCGTCAGCTCAGACACACCAGACAGCTATCCGTCACAGGACACAACTCACATTCCCACCTCACAATCCACAATAGCCTCGAGCACAGACATGTCGACAACCAGCTCGCCGACTTCACTCGCCACCGACACTGCAGTGACAGACACTGAATCTGCCAGCACCACTGACCAGCTCATCCACACACAGTCGACCTCCCACATCGCCGCCACCACGACGACAGACACTGCTCAGTCTGAGTCGGCCACTCCCAGTGTGACTGTCAGTGCAACCGACACAACCGACACATCGCACACAGACTCATCTCATACCACCACGGAAACAACCACCACGATCATCACCGCCAGCGTCACCGCGACTCACACGTCCACTGACACCACAGATGCTCACGCCGCCAACACCACCACCGACGAACACGACATCGGCAGCGACACCACAGACACACACACTCACACAGACACACCCACCACCGCCTCCACCAGCACGACAACATCCACAATGACCACTGACGCCACGGCTGCAAGCACCACCACCAACACAACATCAACAACAGCAACAACAACCACAACCACAACCACAACCGACCACGCCACCGACATCCACATCACCACCGATCAACAAACCACCGCCGACACACACACCGACACCCACACTGACACTGACCAATCCGATATCGCCGTCACATCCACCATCACCACGATCGACACAACGACAACTACCACTGCCTCCGACACCTCAGAACTGTCGACATCCACTGTGACAAGTGACGACAGAACGACGAACACACCACTGACCACTGTCATCATCTCCACACCAACAACCGACACATCCTATGCACCAACAGACATCACCTCGACAACCACAACCGCAACCACAAACACAACCACAACAACAACCACAAGCAAAACAACATGGACACCGGAAACAACAACAACAACAACAACAACAACCGTCAGCTCAGACACACCAGACAGCTATCCGTCACAGGACACAACTCACATTCCCACCTCACAATCCACAATAGCCTCGAGCACAGACATGTCGACAACCAGCTCGCCGACTTCACTCGCCACCGACACTGCAGTGACAGACACTGAATCTGCCAGCACCACTGACCAGCTCATCCACACACAGTCGACCTCCCACATCGCCGCCACCACGACGACAGACACTGCTCAGTCTGAGTCGGCCACTCCCAGTGTGACTGTCAGTGCAACCGACACAACCGACACATCGCACACAGACTCATCTCATACCACCACGGAAACAACCACCACGATCATCACCGCCAGCGTCACCGCGACTCACACGTCCACTGACACCACAGATGCTCACGCCGCCAACACCACCACCGACGAACACGACATCGGCAGCGACACCACAGACACACACACTCACACAGACACACCCACCACCGCCTCCACCAGCACGACAACATCCACAATGACCACTGACGCCACGGCTGCAAGCACCACCACCAACACAACATCAACAACAGCAACAACAACCACAACCACAACCACAACCGACCACGCCACCGACATCCACATCACCACCGATCAACAAACCACCGCCGACACACACACCGACACCCACACTGACACTGACCAATCCGATATCGCCGTCACATCCACCATCACCACGATCGACACAACGACAACTACCACTGCCTCCGACACCTCAGAACTGTCGACATCCACTGTGACAAGTGACGACAGAACGACGAACACACCACTGACCACTGTCATCATCTCCACACCAACAACCGACACATCCTATGCACCAACAGACATCACCTCGACAACCACAACCGCAACCACAAACACAACCACAACAACAACCACAAGCAAAACAACATGGACACCGGAAACAACAACAACAACAACAACAACAACCGTCAGCTCAGACACACCAGACAGCTATCCGTCACAGGACACAACTCACATTCCCACCTCACAATCCACAATAGCCTCGAGCACAGACATGTCGACAACCAGCTCGCCGACTTCACTCGCCACCGACACTGCAGTGACAGACACTGAATCTGCCAGCACCACTGACCAGCTCATCCACACACAGTCGACCTCCCACATCGCCGCCACCACGACGACAGACACTGCTCAGTCTGAGTCGGCCACTCCCAGTGTGACTGTCAGTGCAACCGACACAACCGACACATCGCACACAGACTCATCTCATACCACCACGGAAACAACCACCACGATCATCACCGCCAGCGTCACCGCGACTCACACGTCCACTGACACCACAGATGCTCACGCCGCCAACACCACCACCGACGAACACGACATCGGCAGCGACACCACAGACACACACACTCACACAGACACACCCACCACCGCCTCCACCAGCACGACAACATCCACAATGACCACTGACGCCACGGCTGCAAGCACCACCACCAACACAACATCAACAACAGCAACAACAACCACAACCACAACCACAACCGACCACGCCACCGACATCCACATCACCACCGATCAACAAACCACCGCCGACACACACACCGACACCCACACTGACACTGACCAATCCGATATCGCCGTCACATCCACCATCACCACGATCGACACAACGACAACTACCACTGCCTCCGACACCTCAGAACTGTCGACATCCACTGTGACAAGTGACGACAGAACGACGAACACACCACTGACCACTGTCATCATCTCCACACCAACAACCGACACATCCTATGCACCAACAGACATCACCTCGACAACCACAACCGCAACCACAAACACAACCACAACAACAACCACAAGCAAAACAACATGGACACCGGAAACAACAACAACAACAACAACAACAACCGTCAGCTCAGACACACCAGACAGCTATCCGTCACAGGACACAACTCACATTCCCACCTCACAATCCACAATAGCCTCGAGCACAGACATGTCGACAACCAGCTCGCCGACTTCACTGGCTATTGAAACTTCAGTCCCTATCGTGACCGTTTTTGATGGCGATTATTCATTTTCTACGAGTTCTCTTTTTGCCAATGATTCTCTTCCATATTCTTCTTTAATTGATATCGCTGCTTCGTCATATTCGCCTACTGCTGTTTCTTTGGATTTCGCTTCGTCTTCCGATTCATCTAGTTTTGTTTCTTTAGATATCTTCAATTCATCCGTGTTTTCTTCATTACCGGCTTCATCCTCTCCTGGATATATATCTGATTTGAGTTTGTCCACTTTGTCAACACATCCAATGTCCTTTGCGTCGTCTGCGTCTTCCTTATCGCCTTCGTTTACTTCAACTGTGGATTCTAGTCAATCTGGTGAGTCTAATATTCCTGAGATTGTTTTGCTTTACATATCCCTACTAGACTTCAGAAAATTCTATTTTTTTACCTAGAGCTTCTAGTTTTCGATTTCATTGTTAGATGTTATCCTGAATAAATATTTTAACTTTTTAAAAATTCAATAATCTTTTGAAGGTTTTTCTGTTTCATTTAAGTTTTTTATTTGTCCTTTTTGTTTTAGTTTTCATTAGCCTTTATTATGATTTTTACTTTAATTTTGGTAGTAATAGTATGGCTATCAATCGCTTCACTTTTTTTCATATTTATTTTATTAGTTTATCGAAAAATTTTTTTTTTTACACAATTGTGTTTCACCTGATATTGTATATGTTGATTTTAGCAATAGTCGAGAGATTATCATTATCTGGTTAACATGTTATAGCTCATTATACCTACTCATTTTATCGGATTAGTTGAATGTAATAATTAGAAGTTTGCTATTTTCTTTCATTGTGTATGTCGTGTTATTATTTATATTAGGCTTTGGAATCCATCTTAGATTTTTTCTTTAACATATTATCATATCGATTCATAAGAAAATTGACGTCTATGCTATTTTTCAAATGGTTTATAACACTACTATTTTTGATGATTATTTAAAAAAAAAATAAAATCATGAACAATTTCCCTAGTCGCTGTTGGAAATCTTATGTAGATAACTCACAAATATAAGACGGTATGCATAGAAGCTCGTGGAAATGAATAGATACATGTTAGGTGTATTTTACTAGAGAATAAATAACACTTGAAGTTGATCACTCAAAATTAGATATTACGAATTTCTGTTGTGTTGAGGATCTAATAACAATTTTATGCGTGCAATAACTTTTAAAATATATATAACCCTGTTTTAACTGATAATACTTGGCTTAGAAACATGAATAGAAGTAGGCAGTTCAAGATATTTGAAAAGTCACTAAACGTAGAATATTTTATTATGTTATTTAGTTGTACAGTGTTCTGTCTACTACATTTTTCAGTACATCATTTAACAATATGGAAAAATATCTTCCTAGACTGGCAAGATATTTAACAAAGGCTTGTGAAAATATCTAATCATTATTAGCATTTAGACAATTCATATTATTGAGAATTTCTGTGACCGCATAAAATTTGGATTCCTTTTAAACAGACAGTGAAATCATCATTATTTTCAGATCGTGGAAAACACCCATAAGGACATTAGAAACAAGACAACACGAAGTTCAGCAAATATATCTTTTCGATGATTTCATTTTCAAAAGCTGTAAAATCACATTTAAATACATAATTTTACATGGATACAATTCTTGTTTGATTCCACACAATTAGGACGGCGAATAAAAGGTGACAATTATTTTCAACTAGATATGGTCTATTTACGAGAGGCTTGGGAAACAAAATTACACAGGAATGGAACGGATAACAAATGTGTAAAAATGAGCATGGAAACAAAATTAAAATAATAATAATTTTCGACTTCAAATGGCAGTTAGGAGGTGTGAATATCGATTACAAGAGCCTTACAAACAAAAATTGCAGAAGATTAAAATATAGTTGAAAAATATTTATTTTAAACGAATTATAAATGTGAGCAGGAACAGCATGGAAACAAACTTAAACTAACTGTTTTTATTCGCCGTCGTAATTATGGAGAATCAAACAAGAACTGTATCCATGTAAAATTATGTATTTCAATGTGATTGTACAGCTTTTGAAAATGAAATCACCGAAAAAAATCATATTTTCCTTATTTCACGCTTACGATGATGTAAAATCGCTTAGTACTGATAGGATTGGATTTGATGAAACTAAAAGTATGAAGAGCAGGTAAAAACCATTAGATATTCTGGCCACTTACTAAAAACGGATTGTTTTAAAGATCACTTAAGTGTTCAACAAATACAACATGGGATATACCGAGTTGTCTTAAAGTGTCAGCTGTCCTTGTCAATAGTATCCGCTGAAGAAAATACTAATAATACAAAACGGACGAATTATTCATGATTGATTATAAAATAAAGGTCTCGCTGTAAAAGTAGAGAATATGAGTCAGCATACAGATAAGGGTATTGATCATTCAGTAAAATGTCACCATGAGTATGAGAAATATTAAAAAAAAACTGAAAATGTGGCCGGACATATCAAGTTCCATTACATACTGCGATATTATTAATATTTTTGAATAAAAATTTCTAAGATTACTTAAATACTGTTCATTCATCTGTAATAAACATGTTTACAATTATTTCTCTTTCATTGTGCAATTATTCCACGGATCGGATGAACACGTTGTTCAAGGTGCGACTGTGCAGACGGTTACTTTGGGTAAGTCGGAAGGCGAATGTATTTCCCTTGCATTACAGTTGATAGGTAAACATTATCATTCAATTTATTTGCAATGTTGTCTGTCTAGTTGATGGAGGTAAGTAGACATGGAGATTGTTGACGAGTACACCAACCTTCGAGGCGCCATCCTATCCACAACCACATTCAATGCATACTGGATTACTCGAATTTGTGACTTTGAGGAGTGTAAAGCCATCTGTGAGAGATGGCGTTAGATGGTGTTCGTGAGGTTTGCCTACATAATTGTGGATATTGAGGGAGATGTAGTACTCTGAAAGCCATCTGTCTGATTGCTGTATGATGGAGTTTTGATGTGTTGGGGAAAACACGAAAAATGCGTCTACTTATGCAAGAGATGAGTGACTGCCTCGTAGGTCTTTGTTTTACCGAGGATCATCTACCGACCATTCAGAGAGATTTGATGATTCGACAGGTCCTGCGTACATGTATTGCGATACTGTGGAAGGGCGGTGCCCGTCGGTGGACCGGGACATGTCACAAATTGTAGAGTGATTTGTGCATGCATTACGCAGACAATTCAGGTTGGTTTAGATTTTGTGAACCAACTTGTTGAGATGTTGGATCGAAGTCGATGGACAAGTAGTCGAAGTGTGCTCAGTTGATTGGCATGTCAGTATTTTGGGAAATCATTTGAAATCCAACGTGTCACTGTGTGGCGAGACAATGGTCGAATCTTCACCTCATCTGAGGCATCAGTGAGATAGGGAAATTGGATAGTGGAAGTGAGAAAGGCTGGAGTCAACGATGTCCTCCAGGATGAATTTTAACCCTTAGTAAGACAGTCTGTTTTATTTATAGAAGTTTAATAATTTGCACTCACTCATGACAAGAAAGTGATTCTACCTCTCGCAATGATTCACTTCTCTCCTAGTGATCTCATCACCGTTGGTCAGAGAGAACAAGTCATTGGAGTGGAGTGACAGTCTTCTGGATCCGACTTCATCCTTGTTTCAGGAATACTCCACAGAAGTGTGTGATCTGGTAAGATTGTTCTCAGTTTTCCAGTTAAATTTACGTGCAAGTCATTCATTTTCAAGTTGTATGTCAAATCGTTTGATACAACTTTATTTGAGTTTCCTGCAAGTTGAATTGTTGTGAATTAGGGATTCGCAGTGAACTATGGATATACATGTATGTAAACAAGTATATATATATATATATATGAAACGGACTTGAATATTCGTTCTATGACGGGTATTCAACAACGGCTTTAGATGGAATATTTCGGCGAGTAGTAAGTTCTCTCCCATTAGCCTGTGCACACGACCGATTCGAAGAACATGGAATCTGTTATATCATCACTAACTTTGTTTGTCTT
This sequence comes from Trichobilharzia regenti, assembly GCA_944472135.2. Classification (NCBI taxonomy): domain Eukaryota; kingdom Metazoa; phylum Platyhelminthes; class Trematoda; order Strigeidida; family Schistosomatidae; genus Trichobilharzia; species Trichobilharzia regenti. The sequence goes on along the minus strand of CALYDD020000237.1, from coordinate 11,702 downwards.
GAACCTCGTGAAGATTATCCACACTGCAACTTGATGTCAGACAGTAGCTTCGTGCTCATTCTTCTTCTTGTCAGTATTATTATCATCATTGTAATGATTAGAAGCTGACTTGTAAGTGCCTAGATAATCAGTCGAACACGACTTCTTGACAGTGGTGTGTAGCGCAAATCTTCTGACCGGTGTAGAGTGGGAGTGTTGGTTGCACACTGTTTCCCGAAATTTCTCTCAGTGGAGTGAATCAGAGACGATGGGTGAACAGAGCCCGGTCAACTTTGTATTGAAGACTCGACTGAATATGATAGGATGAATTAGATCAGATTGATGGTGATGACTGAGTTGTTCCCCGTGTCATTGTTTCCACATCTATCTACCATTCTGAGTAAAGCGATGTGACTATACTGTGACTACCTAGTGGAATCTGGCATGTTGTCATCATCCTGGTGTTTGATGACCGTTCCACAGTACAAAATTCCTGGGACGACGTTTCCTGCCAACAGGATAACTGTCCCAGTTGAGTCACACTGCAAAGCAGAGTTTCTGCTCGCTCTTAGACGCACAGTCGCACTACACCATTCGTTGGTCCCTTAACGCCTACAACACAACACCTCTTATTCACTGGCACCACGTCACATTTTCATCGATTATCATGTCCACTTAAATGTAGCAATCAATGATTGGTCTTCTTCACCTCCTTCTTCCTCTCAACCTACATCAGCTCATCAAAAGCATGACGACAGCTGATATCGAAGGACTAATCAACGTCACTTGCACCGTGGTTAGCTTTCAACGTGGATCAGTGATTGGAAACGCGGTATTAACCGTCCAACATGATATTTCCAGTGAGAACTTCTCAACAAGCAGTGTGACGGAGCAGACTGTTCTCGCCGCGATTGTCCAATACACAGAAGAACTAGTTACCAATGGTACTGGTCAGGTGTACTTTGGTGCAGCGAGCAACATTACGATAGAAGGTAATATATTTATATTTCGATTCCACTTTGTCACTTTCCTGTCCTTCGTTTCATGATCTCATTCATTGTGTTTATTCATGCTTGAATTTCTCTCGTCTTGTCTGACTTCTTCTTCGATCGTGTGTGTGTTTCACGATGACTGATATCAAACATGTGGAGTAGCTGTCTGTGAACTTTCTGAGAGTTCGTTGGCAGGGATTTGATTTAATATAGGTTTGTTGACTGGCGGACATCAGTTCGATGACCTCCGTAGAACTGGTGCCTACTGGACACGTGCTTCCATCTAGTTTGTGGCTATTCAACAGGACTCACCTATTGAGATTGGAACCTAGAAATCTTGGGTAACATGAAGAAGTCGTAGAATTTTGTTCTGACTTGTCCAGATTCGTGGAGTATGGTGGAGACGTCAGACAGTGTCAAAGAGCACTACCTATTCCTTCAGCGGAATTGATGGAAGCCGTTGTCTGACAGTACTCATCACGAATTCCAGATATGTTCTGCATGCGGTAAGAAGTTGTTGAGTATGATAATGAGCATGGAGCACAGCCGAAAACAGTGGGAGAACGCAAATCAAAATGAAAGTCGAGAAACTGAGGACATTGGGATATAAGAGAATGTGAGTAAGATAAAACTTGACAAATATGGGAATTAAGTTTGATTGGATGGAGGACGTCATGATGAGCGGAAATCAGTCAGAGAACCACTGGAACACGTGGTAGTACGAGACAGCTATTTCATCCTAGCATTGGATTCTTCAGCAGTATGCAGCCATCGGTGTTCGCAAAGTAGAACGAAAACACTGTCCAGTACTGGAAGGTGGTCAAGTGAAAATGAAAATTTGAATTCAATGAAAAATGGAAAATTGGTAAAAATTGTTAAATATAAAAAGTCATAAAAGTGAGACAAAAGAAACATAGAGAAATACGAATAAAACGAAAGGTAACTTAATACTTATCGAAAAATTGCTGAAAAACTGAGAGAATCACAAAAGATATATATAATAAAGAAACTGAAAATGACAAAAAATGAACGCTGATGCTAAAAGGACATTTTATGCACTTATATCAAAATAAAAGTGAATCTAGTGCAAATATGTATCTAGACACTTAGAACATGAGAATAATGACGTCAAATCTCAATGTATTTACACAGTGGGGACTCATCAATATTTGCAACAGAGGAATTAAAACTTTCTATGCATGTAGGCATATTCATGTATCTATATGAGAGTGTAGGCGGGGTGTGGATTTGAAACATGAAGCCCTAAAGTGAGAGTGAAATGAAGAGAAGGAAAAGAATGAATAAAAACAAAAAGACTCAGGTATGACGTGGAGACATGCCGCGCGTTCACTTGTTAAATGAAGAGAAACTTCATAAGGCCACTCAGAGAACAGCAACAGGAGGCCAAATTGAAGCCGGCGGGAATGTATCCAATGGAAGAATGAAGTGATCAGACAAAAATAATACGGTAAAACACACGAACACACACGCACCGAATAAAAAAATCAACCTCAGTTTCATCGCCAGCGTCATCATCATCGTCATCATCGTCCAAGTCGTCGTCGTCGTAGTCATCGCCCTCGTCAACCTGAAGATGAATGACTGGACAATATGAAAGTGTACAGACTCAGTGAGTATTCGTATTCTCGATTGACTGACAGGATTACTGACAATGTTGTGTCAGTGATCCGAATCCACGTGAGTGAAACTGAGATAGACAGACAGCCGGACAGACAATTTGTAATTCAGCCAGATAGATAAATAGACAAATAGTTAGATAGATATATAGATAGATAGATAGGTAGAATATAGATAGACTGATATATGTGGAATGAGGATATTGACAATAATTTGTGTCGCGTATATATTTCAGCTGTACCGGAAACCACAACGACAGTGATGGCGACAGAAGCGGCGAACACTACAATGCACAGCTCAACAACAAGTGAGTCGTTTCTTGTTCATCACCAACATATTTGAATGTGTGTATATTTATGTGTGCATGTGTATACGCGTGTGTGTAAAAGAAAGGTTAGGTGAAGAGAGGGAGAGTGATTCTGTGATAGCCAACGACAACGACAACCTCGTCCCATGTCGTGTCGACATGTCGTGCTTTCAGCTGGCCATTGAGCTGATCATTCATCGAGTCGTGCATAGACGAGCGACTTGAAGCATTTCGAAGGCGAGCATGTCGTCACTGCACGAGTCAACTTGTCACCCACTCAACTATACACCAAAACACACGAACACACTCTCACCGAATAAACTAATCAAACTCAGGCTCATCGCCAGCGTCATCATCATCACCATCGTCCTATTCGCCGTCGTCGTCGTAGTCATCGCCCTCGTCACTCTGAATATGAATGACTGGACAATATGAAAGTGTACAGACTCAGTGAGTATTCGTATTCTCGATTGACTGACAGGATTACTGACAATGTTGTGTCAGTGATCCGAATCCACGTGAGTGAAACTGAGATAGACAGACAGCCGGACAGACAATTTGTAATTCAGCCAGATAGATAAATAGACAAATAGTTAGGTGGATATGTAGATAGCTAGATAGGTAGAATATAGATAGACTGGTATATGTGGAATGAGGATATTGACAATAATTTGTGTCGCGTATATATTTCAGCTGTACCGGAAACCACAACGACAGTGATGGCGACAGAAGCGGCGAACACTACAATGCACAGCTCAACAACAAGTGAGTCGTTTCTTGTTCATCACCAACATATTTGAATGTGTGTATATTTATGTGTGCATATGTATACGCGTGTGTGTAAAAGAAAGGTTAGGTGAAGAGAGGGAGAGTGATTCTGTGATAGCCAACGACAACGACAACCTCGTCCCATGTCGTGTCGACATGTCGTGCTTTCAGCTGGCCATTGAGCTGATCATTCATCGAGTCGTGCATAGACGAGCGACTTGAAGCATTTCGAAGGCGAGCATGTCGTCACTGCACGAGTCAACTTGTCACCCACTCAACTATACACCAAAACACACGAACACACTCTCACCGAATAAACTAATCAAACTCAGGCTCACCGCCAGCTTTAACATAATCCTCACCATCGTCCTATTCGCCGTCGTCGTCGTAGTCATCGCCCTCGTCACTCTGAATATGAATGACTGGACAATATGAAAGTGTACAGACTCAGTGAGTATTCGTATTCTCGATTGACTGACAGGATTACTGACAATGTTGTGTCAGTGATCCGAATCCACGTGAGTGAAACTGAGATAGACAGACAGCCGGACAGACAATTTGTAATTCAGCCAGATAGATAAATAGACAAATAGTTAGGTGGATATGTAGATAGCTAGATAGGTAGAATATAGATAGACTGGTATATGTGGAATGAGGATATTGACAATAATTTGTGTCGCGTATATATTTCAGCTGTACCGGAAACCACAACGACAGTGATGGCGACAGAAGCGGCGAACACTACAATGCACAGCTCAACAACAAGTGAGTCGTTTCTTGTTCATCACCAACATATTTGAATGTGTGTATATTTATGTGTGCATGTGTATACGCGTGTGTGTAAAAGAAAGGTTAGGTGAAGAGAGGGAGAGTGATTCTGTGATAGCCAACGACAACGACAACCTCGTCCCATGTCGTGTCGACATGTCGTGCTTTCAGCTGGCCATTGAGCTGATCATTCATCGAGTCGTGCATAGACGAGCGACTTGAAGCATTTCGAAGGCGAGCATGTCGTCACTGCACGAGTCAACTTGTCACCCACTCAACTATACACCAAAACACACGAACACACTCTCACCGAATAAACTAATCAAACTCAGGCTCACCGCCAGCTTTAACATAATCCTCACCATCGTCCTATTCGCCGTCGTCGTCGTAGTCATCGCCCTCGTCACTCTGAATATGAATGACTGGACAATATGAAAGTGTACAGACTCAGTGAGTATTCGTATTCTCGATTGACTGACAGGATTACTGACAATGTTGTGTCAGTGATCCGAATCCACGTGAGTGAAACTGAGATAGACAGACAGCCGGACAGACAATTTGTAATTCAACCAGATAGATAAATAGACAAATAGAAGATAGGTAGATAGATAGATAGATAGATAAATAGATGATAGATAGACTGATATATGTGGAATGAGGATATTGACAATAATTTGTGTCGCGTATATATTTCAGCTGTACCGGAAACCACAACGACAGTGATGGCGACAGAAGCGGCGAACACTACAATGCACAGCTCAACAACAAGTGAGTCGTCTCTTGTTCATCACCAACATATTTGAATGTGTGTATATTTATGTGTGCATGTGTATACGCGTGTGTGTAAAAGAAAGGTTAGGTGAAGAGAGGGAGAGTGATTCTGTGATAGCCAACGACAACGACAACCTCGTCCCATGTCGTGTCGACATGTCGTGCTTTCAGCTGGCCATTGAGCTGATCATTCATCGAGTCGTGCATAGACGAGCGACTTGAAGCATTTCGAAGGCGAGCATGTCGTCACTGCACGAGTCAACTTGTCACCCACTCAACTATACACCAAAACACACGAACACACTCTCACCGAATAAACTAATCAACCTCAGGTTCATCGCCAGCGTCATCATCATCATCATCGTCGTATTCGTCGTCGTCGTCGTAGTCATCGCCCTCGTCACTCTGAATATGAATGACTGGACAATATGAAAGTGTACAGACTCAGTGAGTATTCGTATTCTCGATTGACTGACAGGATTACTGACAATGTTGTGTCAGTGATCCGAATCCACGTGAGTGAAACTGAGATAGACAGACAGCCGGACAGACAATTTGTAATTCAGCCAGATAGATAAATAGACAAATAGTTAGGTGGATATGTAGATAGCTAGATAGGTAGAATATAGATAGACTGGTATATGTGGAATGAGGATATTGACAATAATTTGTGTCGCGTATATATTTCAGCTGTACCGGAAACCACAACGACAGTGATGGCGACAGAAGCGGCGAACACTACAATGCACAGCTCAACAACAAGTGAGTCGTTTCTTGTTCATCACCAGCATATTTGAATGTGTGTATATTTATGTGTGCATGTGTATACGCGTGTGTGTAAAAGAAAGGTTAGGTGAAGAGAGGGAGAGTGATTCTGTGATAGCCAACGACAACGACAACCTCGTCCCATGTCGTGTCGACATGTCGTGCTTTCAGCTGGCCATTGAGCTGATCATTCATCGAGTCGTGCATAGACGAGCGACTTGAAGCATTTCGAAGGCGAGCATGTCGTCACTGCACGAGTCAACTTGTCACCCACTCAACTATACACCAAAACACACGAACACACTCTCACCGAATAAACTAATCAACCTCAGTTTCATCGCCAGCGTCATCATCATCATCAACGTCATCATCGTCGTAGTCGTCGTCGTCGTCATCGCCCTCGTCACCCTGAAGATGAATGACTTGACAATATGAAAGTGTACAGACTCAGTGAGTATTCGTATTCTCGATTGACTGACAGGATTACTGTGTTGAGAGCAGTCTTCTGAGCGATTGATTGACAGTAGTCTACTTTAATATCTGGGTCACTAATTTGGGCCGTGAGGAAATTTGAACAAGGCTGTTTCAATAACGAATCACAGCACACTTAGACGTGGAAATTATGCTTCGCAGATAGATGGCACTACTTTCCGAGAAATATCGATAACAACCAATCATAAGACTGGTTTTGTGTTTAACTTCCGAGAAACAACCAATCAGAAGACTGCCTTTTTCTGCTTGCATAAGCCTTATTAATGTACATAAAATATAAATAAATACGTGTTGATTTTCGTAATAAAACGATCTGTTGCCAGCCCTTGTCTTCTGTTGTTACATTTGGTGTCGCTGCCTCCAAAAAATGAAGATCCCGTGGCCAGCTGCGTTTGAAGAAGGAGACATACGGAGCTTCTTACGTGACTTCGAGGCCGTTGCTGAGCTGGTGGGTGTCAAGGAGCAGGCGGCGAAGGCAGTTGTCCTGGGGACGCTGTTGAGAGGCCGAGCGAAGGCTGCATATGACAGCGTAGACAGGTCAAATGGCACAGCGTCTTGGAAGAAATTGGTTGAACGACTAGTGTCCGAGTTTGACAGCGAAACAGACAGACAGCTAGCAATGCAGCAGTTCCGGTCAATGAAGCTTGGACCTGATGGAGACCCGCTAGTGTTGGCGGTGAAACTGACTAATCTACTTCGACGCGCGCTTCCCACTTTAGATGAAGAATCAGAAGCGCAGTTACTGTCTTCCCAATTCATCGAGAGTGTCCCAGACCACATTTCTCAGCGATTAAAACTGGTTAACGCAACGCAGCCGATGGATATTAGTGAGCTGGCGAAGGTGACCAGACAGCTGCTGAGCACAACGGTAGCCGCTATAGACCAACCAAAACCAAACGAATATGAGCAGAAAATTGAAGCATTGCAGCGGGAAGTGGCGGCGTTAAAGTTGGCTGATAGAAAAGACCGGTGTTTTGAATGCGGTAAGCCGGGACACTGGAGAAGATACTGCCCAGAAAGGCGAAAAAGAAAAAATTTCAGACGGTATAATGCTTGTTCTTTCTTTCGTATGAACCTAGATTTAGTGGGGGCTATTGAGAAAGGGGCTCTGTATTCGAAGTTGCGAGTGAATGATCGAGAAGTAGTATGTTTGATAGATACAGGGGCGGCCGTGTCGTTAATAGATAAGAATTTATGTAAGAGTGTTAGTCCGTGTTCATTGACAGTACAAACAGTAGGCGGGTATGTGTTGCGTATCACGGGTAGATCGAACTGTACGGTCGTTGTTGGTGGCTGCGAGGTGACGTTTCCTTTCATTGTTGTACCCGAACTACAGCGAACGATATTAGGAGCGGATTTTCTGCGTGAGATTGGTGCAATAATCGACACGCAAGCGAACGTGGTGATCACGAAATACGGGCATATCAACATGTATGAGACCAGCGAGATAGCAGCGATTAAGCTGTCGACGGTACACAATGTGACAGAGTTAATTAATAAATACGATCATCTGTTCACTGGAGATGGGACCCATACGGTTATTGCGATAAGGTGAATCATGAAATTCCGTTAAGTGATCCGAAAGTAAGGTCATTTTTAACGCGAAGAGTTCCATGTCATCTGGAAGGCGAAGTGGAGCGACAAGTGCAAGAGATGTTAAAAGATGATATTATTGAGGAAGCTGATAGCCCATACAACTCTCCAGTGCTGTTAGTAAAAAAAGCGAATGGGAAGTATAGATTCTGTGTTGATTTTCGACAGTTAAACAGTATGACAGAGTTAAGACCGTGTGCCATGCCAACAGTGGTAGAAACTTAGATCGCCTACAAGGTGCGAATGTGTTTTCGGTTCTCGATCTTCGCTCAGGATACTGGCAGATACCGATAAAACAAGGTGATAGAGATAAGACGGCTTTCATCGTGGGTCAGACACAATATCGATTTAAACGCATGCCGTTTGGACTAGCAGGTGCACCGTTTACGTTCAGACGACTGATGAAGCTATTACTTAGGAACTTGAAAAACGTGGAGGTTTATGGTGATGATCTCGTCATATACAGTCAAAACGAAAACGATCACGTCAACCATGTAGAAGCCGTGCTGCGACGCATCGAAGAGTTTGGACTACGCGTCAACAAAACCAAGTCCAGATAGCCAAAAAGAATGTTACTCTGTTGGGACATAAAGTGGGAAATGGTGAGATTAAACCACTGCCGGAGAAAATTTTGACGATTAAAACGATTCCAGCCCCGAATTCAAAGAGAAAACTGAGACAATTCTTGGGTAGAGCAGCGTTTTATAGTCGCTTCGTGAAGAACTTCAATGAGATAGCAGCCCCTCTATACAGGCTACTAGGTGAGCCAAAGTTTGTTTGGTCGGAAGAATCGCAGAGGACATTCGACAGAATTAAACAGCTGCTCGACCACCAACAAATGACGCTAAAACTACCTGTACCAGGAAGACAGTTCACAGTGTGCACAGATGCCAGTGACTACGCTATAGGTGCGGTCCTAAGACAGGACGAGGGAATCGTTGAGTATGCCAGTAGGGTTTTGACCCTCACAGAGAGAAAGTATTCAACGATAGAGAAAGAATGTTTAGCAATGGTATGGGCAGTCGACAAATGGAGACCTTATTTACTCGGCCGGCGGTTCCACATCGAAACTGATCATAAGCCGCTACAATTTTTGAAGACAGCGAGAGACCCACGGGGGAAGTTGTCACGGTGGATGTTGCGTCTTCAGGAGTACGATTTTACGATCTCACACGTTCCTGGAAGTGAAAATGTCTTGGCAGATTTGTTATCGAGACCAGAAGATGAGTCTGAGTTGCCCGAGGTCGCTTACGGAGTGCATGCAGTAGAACAAGACCCACTAAGACTTGCACGTAGGCAGAGGTTGGACGATACGCTGAATACAGTAATACAGGTGATCACCAACGGAATAGAAGTGGATCAAACTACGGCGAGTAAGGAGCTAACCACACTACTCAGACAGAGGGATCGACTCAGAGTGAATGCCTACGGGACTCTGACCTGGCGAGAGAACGACGGAAGCTGGCTGGCTGTCATACCTCAATCGTCGCGCCACGACATGATAGAAGAATGTCACCAGCTAGCGCATACAGGCGTGGCCAGAACGACCGACCTCCTAAGACAAAGTATGTACTGGCCAGGTATGAGAGAAGACGTAGCAAGATACGTACTTGGATGTCCACGGTGCCAGCTGATGAAAGGTGACCGGTGTATACGACCACCACTTCAGTCGATTCCAGTTACCGCGATAGGTGACTTGTGGTCCGTAGATGTCATGGGTCCATTTCCTCAGACATCCAATGGTAATCAGTACCTCTTGGTGATGACGGAACACGCGACACGATGGGTAGACGCCGTAGCAATCCCAGACCAACGTGCAAGAACCGTGACAGATGCAGTAGTTAGACACATTGTTGCAGACCACGGCGTACCGAAGACAATACTGACAGACCAAGGTCCCTGTTTCGAGAGTGAAGAGTTTACTTCCCGTTTGCAACAGCTGGGCATCAAGAGGATCAGAACGACCCCATACCATCCACAAACGAATGGCCTAACGGAGAGAAACAACCGTACACTGAAGGAGTGGCTGGCCTCGAAGGGCGGGAACTGGGAAACGGAGCTTCCACTGATTTTACTAACACATCGGGCTACCACTCAGGAAACAACGAAGAAGTCACCCTTCCAACTGATGTATGGTAGAAAACCACGATTACCGGTACACAATGAGACCTGGCCCATGCACCAAAAGTGGAGTACGACGAAATTAAAAGCAGAGAGGAAAGAGGCAGTCAAGAATGTAATACGGAAGCAGCGCAGTGATGTCGCGAAGTCTCAGATGAAAGAAAGGACGCAGTGCATTACCTTTGCAGTCGGGGACCAAGTGAAGTGTAGAGACAGGAGATATACAGTTGGAGGCGGGCTAGGTTCACGGAAACTCCTTCCAAAGTGGGAAGGACCATACACAATCACAAAAAGACGGGGTCAAGTATATACCATCCGAAGAGGTGATAAACAGAAACGAGTTAACGCCAGTCAGCTCCAAAGATGGGTACAGTGGGACAAGCCGGTCAGTAACAATCCTCAACTAGAGGATGTAGCACCCAGAAGGTCGGAACGTCTGCGCACGAAGCTATTTGACGGGGGGAGAGTGTGGTGAGAGCAGGCTGCTAGCCGATTGGTTGACACTAATCTACGTTAATGTCTAGGTCACTAATATGAGCCGAGAGAAAATATGAACAAGGCTGTTTCAACAACCAATCACAGCAAACTTAGACGTGGAAAAATATGATTCGCAGATAGATGGCACTAATATCCGAGAAATATCCATAAAAACCAATCATAAGACTGACTTTGTCTGCGCAACTTCCGAGAAACAACCAATCACAATACTGCATAATTCTGCTTCCGTAAGCCTTATTCATGCATATAAAATATACATAAATACGTGTTGATTTTCGTAATAAAACCACCTGTAGCCAGCCACTATGTTCAGTTATTACAATACTGAAAATGTTGTGTCAGTGATCCGAATCCACGTGAGTGAAACTGAGATAGACAGACAGCCGGACAGACAATTTGTAATTCAACCAGATAGATAAATAGACAAATAGTTAGGTGGATATGTAGATAGCTAGATAGGTAGAATATAGATAGACTGGTATATGTGGAATGAGGATATTGACAATAATTTGTGTCGCGTATATATTTCAGCTGTACCGGAAACCACAACGACAGTGATGGCGACAGAAGCGGCGAACACTACAATGCACAGCTCAACAACAAGTGAGTCGTTTCTTGTTCATCACCAGCATATTTGAATGTGTGTATATTTATGTGTGCATGTGTATACGCGTGTGTGTAAAAGAAAGGTTAGGTGAAGAGAGGGAGAGTGATTCTGTGATAGCCAACGACAACGACAACCTCGTCCCATGTCGTGTCGACATGTCGTGCTTTCAGCTGGCCATTGAGCTGATCATTCATCGAGTCGTGCATAGACGAGCGACTTGAAGCATTTCGAAGGCGAGCATGTCGTCACTGCACGAGTCAACTTGTCACCCACTCAACTATACACCAAAACACACGAACACACTCTCACCGAATAAACTAATCAAATCAACCTCAGTTTCACGCACCGAATAAAAAATCAACCGAAGTTTCATCGCCAGCGTCATCATCGTCATCATCGTCAC